>JALAJA010000480.1:0-37538 GCA_023376005.1 Doryteuthis pealeii | reverse complement strand
GTCCAATTTTTCTTTTTAAATCATACTTGCAATCAATATCTCTTTCTCATCATTAGCCATTTCAATTGATTGATTGATTTGAAAGGCATGCCATCCTGTCTCGGGTTATTTTATACTTAGAGGTTAGGAATTATGCTCATTATATATTCATATCTACATTTTTGGTGTAGTTATTACTTAAGAGGTTCTTTTTTTTGCACACGGTCCTATTAAATATAAATCATTTCTAAACAGATTTATTTGGCCCATAGATGTGACCTTAACAGGTACGACCACTCTGGGTCAGAGAGGACCTGGAATAATGATGATGAAGGGGTACTCCACTCTCTCTAATTCACATACTGCTTCCATTTTATGAAAGATTTTTTTTTTTTTTCAAGATTTAGGTAAATATTATTTCTTTGCTTATTACTACAATTATTCATAAATAACTGATAATAAATTGCCAGATTCAAATGCAAATTTTATTGAAGAATTTGAAATACAAGGTGTGTCAAAAAAAGTATTGAGATTTTTGTACTTTTTGACACACCTTTTATTCTGGAAAAAATAACGTTCCATTCATTCTCATTTCTATTTTGGTAAGTACAGCTTAAACTTGTACTTTTTTGACACACATTGTATTATGAAAAAAATTAATGAATGGAATGTTATTTTTTTCCATATTATAAACAGTGCCCTGCCTGACTAGAAAAGCTTCTAGAGTCTAGTATTTACAATATCAAGTATCAAGCAATTGAATTAATAGCAACTGGCAGTTGTTAAAAATACTCAGATAAAAATGTGCTATTTATTTTTGTGATTTATAGGGAAGTTGTAAAATTACCAAAGTTGTTTAGTTTTCAAATATATGACAATATATATGCTTATTACAAATCAAAATTATTTTAAAAATTTGGTACGGTCAAAAGAATTTGACTTATTACCAAGTTTTGTGTAGCTTGTTGCAAGTTTTTTTTAAAGAGTATTGAAATGGCACAGACCAAACAAAGGAGGACAAACACAAAGTTTTAGGTTCAACAATAACAGGGTGTTTTATTGTGTGTAGGTTACAATGAAATCTATAGCAATTAAATGTTCATCGAGTTCATCAGTCTTACACAGCTATGTTGTCAGCATTTACGGGTTCCAGAAGGCAAGATAGTTTGGTGTCATCAGCCGTGCAGATTTCCCAGGGGTACTGGACCAGGTTGTTGTCAAGGAAATCTCACCAGGGTTGAGCATCTCAGGACTAGAACAAATTAGGTAGTGCAAACTGACAATCGTATAGGTTTGTTCTGAGAAGGACAGTTTGTGAAGTAGCTGCCTGAGGAATCTGGGGAGGAAGACTTTCTCCCCGAGACATGATCTTGGGAGTCAGAAGTGGGTCCTTTTTCTGCGCATGCTTGGATTCTTCTTCCGGTGAAGGCACCATGGAAGTTTGTTATTTTTATTTGAATTTTATTTGAATTTGAATTTTATTTTATCTTAATCCCCAAGGTTTTAAAGTAAAGTTTAATGTAGCAAGGTTTATGCCACAGCTCTTTGGGGGTGGGATGACTGACTAATTAACTAAATGGACATCTACATTTCTCTTCTTATTAAATAAAAACTATTTTAGTATTAAAAAAAGTGTCTTTTGTTTGTTTTTAAATTTATCATAAGTGTTGAAAAATATTCATAAACTTGATTTTCACAATTTGTAAAATTTATTTTTGTCAGATACAATATAAGTGCAAAAAATTGTCAGTTTGTTTGTTTGTTTGTTTGTTTATAATTATGTTTGAAGTGAAACTTACCGGTGACGAGTTAAAATGTGAACCTTTCAAAAGCTTGAGAAGCTAGGGTGCTTATTGGAGACCTGATCCGTACAGTCTTACCAGAAATCATTCAGTACTTACTAATACCTTGTAATCAAGCACTTCCAGTCACTTGTCATTTGGAAAGATGAACACTGCCCAAGAGGTGCCAGGAAGTGCACAGGAGCATGACACCTTCTAGATCACTGTGTAGCATTTGTCTTCCCTTATTAGGATGGAGTTGAGTGGAAAAGGGTTATCTTTCCTTGCCGACAGGACTTGCCACTAGATGGCATTACTACTTGGACATTTAAAACTCAGTCCGGTAAGCTATCTCTCTTTCTCTCCCTCTGTCATCTGGTATCCAAAAAGATGCACTAGACAAGTTGTGCACCCCCAACTATAGGCTCGTACCATGAATGTACGTAGTCCTTTCTTGAACCTAACCACATGGCTCATATACAGTAAGTATATTCTACATTTATTTGTTGTTGGCACCTTTACGTCCACTAAGGGTGATGGCGTAGTGTCCAAAACAAAATTATCTAGTAAGAAATAATATGACTTACACAGTTACCTCCCCTTAATCATTGCCTGATAAGAGACCTTGCCCTTTAACCATCGCCTGATAAGAGACCTGTGCGATTGGTTAAAGGCCATTGTCGGCGACCAATCAAAACACATAATACTAGGCTTAGTTTAGCCGCCAAATTTCCATCATACCATCAATCTATCTCTTTTTGCTGCAATCAGCTATCACTAAAGGACATGCTTTCTGAAACCAGCTTACCCAGGAGCCGATGATGTTGTAAAGTCGAGCTTAACTCAGCTAGCAAGAGACACTCATCTCTTCATACCAGAGACAGATAAGTTTTGCAAACGCATTATTTTGCAACCTCCACCTCCACTCTACAATTGTACAATTTATAACACATTTGTAAACCTCACATACATTTTGTATATCCCATTACATATTGTATATTGCATGTTCATGTTTGTTGTTGAATACACCATTTGTTTTAAAAGCCTTGAGTCATGTTTCATTACCTGTTGCCTTTATCATTATCTTGTCTACGTATTTACCATAACTGCATCTGTGCAAGTGACTCTGCAGGTCAATTCTTGAATGACAATCTTTGGTGCACTGAATGCACACAAACTGTGATACTTTCTGGGGCTGCTGTCCTTTCTCCTTCTTTCTGGCTCTCTTTGTTGTCTACATTTAGTAGCCTCAAAATCTAACTCTACAAAACTGTTTTGTATCTGTGTTTTATGTAAATGTGCTCAGACAATAAAGTCTGTATTGTTGTTATATGTATCTCTTTGTTGGATTTTGTTACATATGTATTCACCTATGTTAGGAGGTTTCTCTGAAGCCCTCTAATGTATTATAAGAAGTAGTTTTAGCCACTAAAGCTAAAACCACATTTAATTATTGAGAATTCTGGGGTATGGGGGTTATCGTCCTTTGTCTGCGAGCCTCTGTTTCAAACCAACAAATCACGAGCCAGCATACTTTGGCGGCAAAGCCGAATAAGCAAACTCACAGCTCTTCTGATCCAGCTAGCACTGGGGATAGACCTAAAACAGGGTCCTCTTCCTCAACAACCAGAATCGGAGTCGGACATCAAACAGAACGTCTATCATATCCGAACTATCAGAAGGCCGTAGCAAGGGCTCCGATAATACCCTATCACAGGACTCAGATAAGTTTATTACAAATTATATATTTGTGCAGACGAACTAAAGTTTGCAATCCTTATTGTTATTCTGTAATACATGTCTTTTATTCAATTCTAGTTGTTCGTTTTATTTCTTTAACTCTCAACCTGTCTGCCACACTCGTGGTTAACTCCATACTTCAAACCTTGGAGTACTGTCGTTTAATGTCTAATTTCTTTATATAATTCTTATAACGGGAGCAAACAACCAATAAAGGGCTGTCTCACAGATGAATGTGACAGCTATTTTCCCATTGGTTTGTGGGGATTAAGATAAAATTAAATGAAAAATAATGATCTCCAAGGAGCCTTCAGACAGGAAGAACCCTCTGGGCATGCACGGAGTAAAAGCCCCTTCCTGGTGTCAAAAAGGAATCTCTTTCTTTTAAACAGGGAACATCACCATGTACAACACGCTACTGACTAGTTCAGGGAAAGTCCCTCTCCGAGAAATAGTTATGAATCTAGGAATAAAATCTAACCACAAAAGTACAAGTTGTCTTTTGTCTCTTTTCTCTTCCATAATTCCTTTTCAGCCTGACAACCCACAAATAAGAAAACTGCATATAATGGGGGGGGGGGAGGGGTGTCTAAGAAAAGAAATTAGCAACACACACCAAATAACTAAACACACAACGTAAGAGAATGTTGATGTCATCTTTCAAAACCGTTTATCCAGGGTTCATAAATTTCGATTTATTTTAAGAGCGCTAATTTTCCATTCAAAACATTTTTAAACAAACTGATCAACAAAAACCATCACAGCCCCTTATTATTCTGTGATAAATTTTCCTTTTCCTTATATCAACAAAAGCCCTGAAGAAGATCTACTAAATAAAATCCTATATATATCCCATAGGTTCCAGAGGTCACTGTCTAGGTAAATGCTGATTTTCAAGACAGAGATAGACCATCCCCATGTGAAAGATTGATACCGTACAATCTTATCAATCCCTACCGCCACATTGTCCATTTGGTCTTGTGCCTTATTAAGCTAAGATCGGTAAATATCATTATTACCTAGCGAAACCAACAAAAGGATTGAAAATATAAATTTATAGCATTTTGACCATCCGTAATTGTAACCGGTGCCACGTGTGTATTACGAAATTGTGGAATTGACTCCTTGAAAATAATTACATGTAAATAAACCCTGTGTAATATATATTCTGTACTTATGACAAAGTTTTTTTTAGAGGGGGGGGGGTCTCCAAATTTTCAAATATCAATGCATGTTTTTTATGAAAAGATTTCTTTGCGATTTTATAACGAAAAAGATTATTCATTTTTTAAAATTTTTAACGAAACGAAATGTTTTCGCAGTGATAGCTTTAAGTTCGATTTTCTTCCTTAAAGAATCAACACATGTAAAGAGCATTTCTTGAGTTTGTCTATTTTAGACCTTTTATTTATCAAAGTGACATTCTTAAATAATTTAAGGGTTACGTTTGAGGCTTTCTACTACCTAAATGAAAAGTAAGGAACTAAAAAAAAAAGTATTATTCTTAACGTTTTTGTTTTTCCTCTTTTTGTGCGTACTGTATGATAAAGAAATTAAAAACATTGAATTTGTATTTAATTTGCATTAAAATATATCAAAGATTGTAAGTAACATTTTTAGTTAATTATATTCGTGTTCATTTTGTATCAATTGCATTTATTTATGCATTTAGCATTATGAATTATAAGATTATAAACTAATTTAAACAAATCTTCGCACAAAAATATATCGAATAATAACGTGTGAAGAGAAGACTATTTTGTTTCCCCACTGTTTTGTTATTTTTTAGTATGTCTTACATACCAGTGTTCCACGTTTAAAAAATTTTAACAGCATTTTTGTTTCATCTCAAACCACGTGGCTTTTTGTGTTAAAAAAAAAAACAACCTTTGCATGCCTGGACATATGAATTAAAATCAAAAGTTGCTAAGAAATTGCTTTTCTTTTGCATATCACAATCACTTTGAGATTGGATAAAAACTAGGTATACCCTTTTTTGTCGTCTGCTTAGAGTTTTAAAAACGAATTAAACATAATTAAATCTATTATTTAAGGTCAAACTTTGTCTAAATCGATCAGTAGTAACATACTGACCATCATTAAAAAAAGAAAAATATCATTACATATGCAATTTATTTTTAATACAATTTATACATTAAAAATCGTCCAAATTTCTAGGAAAAGTTAACTCGAATTTATTTTCATTTATCGTGTTCAATAATGGTTTAAAAATAGTTTTAAAATACTTGTTATAAACATTTCTTTGTAGAAATAAGTTAGGTGTTACTTTAAATACATATTTATTAAATGTTACTGAAATTTTACTCACTCGTTTTAACTTTTAACCAAGTAAAATGCGTTTTTTGCATGTAAAAAAATTAAAAATATATTAGTTTTGTTTGAAATGGAAATGGGTTTGTTTACGACCGTTTTTTATGGTGTTGCGTAAGTGTCATAATATTTCCTATGATTTTTAACAAAATAATGATAATGATAATGAAATTTATTGTGTACAGTGCTCAGGTGCACCACAACTCATCAAAGTCTCATGTCAAGTACACAGAATAATGTAGTGTCAGGAACATGAACAGTTTACAGTAGTAATATGCATGTATGTGTGCGCATATGTATGTGGAGAGCGGCATCAGGTATAGTGTCGGCGGACCACAGGAAGCATGGAGGCTTTGAAAGACTCAGTGCTTCGGCAGCCTACAACAGAGCGGGCAGTTTATTCCATGTCTCCGCAATTCTGAGCGTGAAAAAATGTTTCCGAAAGTCACGTGAGCAGTGCTGTTTTCTGACTTTGTAGGCATGCCCACGTGTGTTGGAAAGATGGAGATCAAAAAGGTACTCAAGGTTGCTGTTGTTAAGATGATTAATGACCTTATGAACGTTTACCAGGTCAGTTGCCAGACGCCGAAGTTTCAGCGAATCCATTCCCAGGGCTGCGAGACATTCAGAGTATGGTAGATGCCTGATGGAGGGTATCCGCCTGGTTGCACGTCTCTGTACAGTTTCTAGGAGGTTAATATTCTGAGCAAGATAGGGGTTCCAGACTGGTGATGCAAACTCCAAGTGTGGCCGCACCATAGCTTTGTACAGCTTCAAATAGATAGCCGGTGAGCGGCTGACAAAGGTCTTGCTGAGTGACACCAGGACACCCTCAGCCTTTTTGGCAATTTTGGAGATGTGTTTCGGCCAACGTAAATCACTGCTGACAGTAATACCCAGATCACGTTCACAAGAAGATTCCTTGATATTAGTGTTGTGGAGGGAGTATATGTATGATGGGTTTTTCCTCCCAAAATGCATGGTGGTGCATTTGTCCACAGCCAGCTTCAGTTGCCAGTCAGTGATCCATTGTTGCACTGTGTCCAGGTCTGATTGTAGTAAAGATCTGCAGCGTTCAGGATCTGTCTTTTTTTGATGTGCTATTCTACTCATCAGAATGACATCCTTAATAAATTTGGCCATATCCTCTTAATAAGAAATTATTAATCATAACTTATTAAAAGGGTATGGCCAAAATTTCGGTACGACAGCACCTCCCACTTTGTTTAAACTTTTATAAAAAAATTGTAAATTGTCAATTATTTTTGATTTTTTTTTCCCTTAAGAACAGAGCCTAAACCTATATATCATTTTTTTTCTATGAATTTCTTAAAAACTGTAGCGTAAAACATGAGTTTTACAGGTTTTTTTCTTTTTTTTTTTAAGAGTTTTATTGAATTTCAATGGATGGGGTGTGTAAAAAAAATACGTGAAATTTTAGTCGTATCTACCTGTTAACTTTTTAGCCAACTTTAATTCACTTCCACAAAAGAAAAATGAAAAAATTTCACTTTTAAAATACATGTAAGTAAACTGTAGAGGCTTTCCTTTTGTGTAACATTAAAAAAAAACAAAAAAAAAACCCAGATTCCTCGTTGGATGAAAATAACCAACAAGAAAAAATTGTAAATTATTGTACTTACTTTTTGTTCGGAGACAGGTTAATTTACTTTTTAATTTTATAAGTCTTGATCTGGTAATTGTAAATTGATTTTTATGTAACAAAACAAAACTAGATTCTTGGAGGAGACCAAAAACTGCAACTAAAATTAAACCCTGAAAAAAAAATTGTAACTTAGCAGACGACAAATTCCATCATTTTGATTGGATAATTTTATCCAATCAATTTTGAGAGTCGTAACAAATCCAGATCATCACTTCCTGATCCTTCACCCGATAGAAGGTTCAAACATATTTTGAACACTTAATTATAAATGAATTTTAATGGAAGTGTATGATCTTTTTGGTTGACTGTGATAGGACAATTTTTTTTATTGTATTTTTGGATAACATGAGATCAATCCATGGACATAACAAAAATCTATTCATCATTGTCAACTTTTTTTGTTCATCGTTGATGTATATTAGGGTAGGTTAATTTTCAACTTTTTTTTTGAATATCAAAAAATTTCACCTGAAGAATGTTGGGTATTGTTATAATAAGTACTGACACCAAAAAGTAGGTTTCTAACTTGCACCAATTTTTGAGCATTTAGTTTTAAAGATTGTCTACTATGAAGCCCCCAATAATCCTTGCATTTGATACATTTAGATATGAAATTGCTTAAAAATCTGGATCATAGGACCTTAAGGCACCCCTTTTGCGATTTCGATTCGTGGGGACATTTTTTCCATATACACCATCAAAATTCGGTTAATTGTTAACAGACGATTTTTAGAGTTTTTTTTTTAATCATAAAACTAACCCCTAACCCTAACCATTAACAAACAACCGGATTTTTACAATGTAAATGAGAAAAGTGTCACAATGAGTCGAAATCACAAAGGAGATGCCTTAGGGTCATATGGTCCAAAAATCTTATAATTTCAATGCAGAAAAGTTTGTCAATTTATTCTATTCAGATAAAGGTTGAGATAGTTGTGTTTAAAAATCGACCTACCTTAATGTACATGAAGTTTAATTGTAACAAAAACATTTACTTTAAGTGTTGTTTTTTTTTCATGGATTTAAACTTAATGTATTTTTTTTTTATTGTTTTACGTATTTAAATTTTAAATATTGTAATTTACTTTATTGTATTTTAACTTTTTTCTTGTTTTATTTATTGTTGCAAAGCCAAAAATGTAATATTTCTTTTGAGTCTTTACTTTCTATTCTTTTTTTAATGAACATTAGAGGGGCTAATAACATTTTGTTGTCCCGGATTCTTACCCTTATTTATCATAAATAAGGGTAAGAATCTGTCAAGGAAAAACATAGCATAAATAATTCATCCTATGTTTTTCCTTGATGACATCCGGACAAACTTATATATTCACCATGGTGTTTTTCTCGTTTTTTATTGACAAATCAATTTAGATATTTTACAATCCCCGCTATTGGCAGAACCAGTACATCCATTTTCCTAGGTTCTTTATCCTTTGTGATGTAACCAGTGTTATTTCCAGTTTCAGGGTGGTACTTATCCAAACCTTCTAGTGACTTAAAAACCAAATTACAGCACAAAACATTAATGAATAATAATGTCACAAGTGTCATTATTTCCCAGGAAGGTAACTGGGATAAATTCAACACAAGATTCCAGTCAGATGTTAGTTCCCAAGAGAGAGTCCTACCACCTTTTTATTGAGAAATAACAATAGCAGAACTAGTACTTCTATTTTCTTAAAACCCAAGAACCAAATTACAACAGGAAACATTAATGAATAATATTGGTATAATCAAATTGGAAGCCATAATTGTTTAAATTAGTTTTTCCATTAATTGGTTTTCATGTGATGCTAGAATTTACAATTGATTTACTTGAGCATCCTATCATGGTGTAATGGTTAGCAAGCTATTCTTGCAGATCCATTACTACTGAATAGTGAATTTGATTCTTGCTGTATACCCCATACTTGCAACTTTGTGTCACATCCTACCCATGGCAAACGGATAAGGTAAATGACTACAATTGATTTACATATTCATTTTTTTAATAAACTTGTGTGGGTAACTCTCTTCCCCCTATTGGATTTTCTTATGAATTATTTTGGCCTCATTATAGGAATGAAGTGCTGATACGATTTTTGTGGACATTTTTAGACTTTAAGTGAGAGCATTTTACAGTGGAGATCCTTTGTGTTAAGTAGAGGCTGATCCTTTGTGAAGAAACCTTTGGTTGGTCCTCAGTGTCTCTTAGTGTTGGGTAGAATTGTTACGATTTTATGGGCCATCCTTTAGGCTTCAAGCAAGAGCGCTTGTCCAGCGGAAATCCTTGATGAAGAATCTTTTGGTTGTTCCTCAGTATTGCAAGTTCCTTCGTTAATGATTGCAAATGGACATGTGTCAGTATCAGCTATTAAGTAGTCAATCAGCCACGCATTATGGCTGTTGATTGGCTGAGGAATAAACCATGTGACCTTGCCCAGTCTATAAATTTAGGTGGTGTATTGTAGCACACCTTATATATCAAATATTCCAACAAGAATCCTTTGATTGTTCCTTGGTGTCCCTTAGTCTTGGGTAAAATCCTTGCATTGAGCAAAGTCCTTGGTTGCAGGTCCGTTTGTCAGTGGTGAATTTGTGCAAATAAACAGTTTTCTAGATTGGCGATTAAATAGTTAACTAACCATGTATTCAAGCTGTTGATTGGCTGGGTTTAATCCACACGCCCACACTGAGTCTATAAGTTTAAGTGGTGGACCATAGCACACCGTGGTGTAATGGTTAGCAAGTGAGACTGGCAAATCATGACTAGTGAGTTCATGCCTCACTGGGTACCCCTTACATTCGGCCTTGTGCCACATCTAAGCGAAGCTTAGTAAATAACTATATATCAAAATATTCCAACAAGTGCTTTCTTTTTTTATGTACAAAAGATTTTTCATATTTTTCTAATGTTTATTTTTTTAACTTCTCTTTTTCACAGCTTTGATAAAGTTGAACAGAAAACAAAATGTCTAGTAAAAAACGAAAATACACCAAAACAGACACTGAAGTGGTGACGAGTAAATATTTTGTGAAAAACCTACAAGACAATCCAGTGACGGGAGAGAGAAAATTTGATCCCAAGGAAAGGCTTCCTGCAGAGTTTTACGAGAAATCCTGTGTTGATCTGGGCCGTGCTCTTTTGGGACATTATGTTGTGCGGAACTTTGAAGATGGATCCCAGGTGTGTGCAAAGATTGTTGAAACGGAAGCTTATTGCGGCATTGATGACGCCTGTTCCCATTCTTATCAAGGAAAACGGACAAACAGAACAGAAGCCATGTTCATGCCACCAGGAACTTTATACGTCTATACCATATATGGCATGTATGACTGCATGAATATTTCAAGTTGTGGTGAGTGGGGTTTTTTTTTGTTTCTTTGTTTGATGGCATATTAACCATCATGGGTTATTTAATGCCGAAAACAGCTTTTTCTTAAAATGATGTCAGTCTGTTACTATATTAATTTTCTTGTGGAGGTGTTTGTTGCGTAATGGTTATCTTCATAGGAAATGGGCATAGTGACTAGAGTTCAAATCCTGGACAAGGTTGTTTATATTTCACATAGCGCTAATACCTTTGAGAAAAGTATGTATCCAA
Organism: Doryteuthis pealeii; assembly: GCA_023376005.1. Lineage (NCBI taxonomy): Eukaryota > Metazoa > Mollusca > Cephalopoda > Myopsida > Loliginidae > Doryteuthis > Doryteuthis pealeii. The sequence continues at coordinate 26,454 of JALAJA010000480.1, read as the reverse complement.
CTATTCTCTCTCCAGCTATGGGTAAACGTAGGGCAGACTTGGCTCTTTTACCTTGATTAGACAACCAGTCTAGGAAAAGGAAAACTTTATAAAAAAATTAAGAATGTTATATTGTCACTTATTCTATTTTTTCTCTTAAGAACATAGCCCAAACTTACATATAAAAAAGTTTTTCTATGATTTTTTAATTATGATAATGAAATAAATCACGGTAAAATGCACCATTTTGAGAAAAGTATGTATCCAACTATTCTCTCTCCAGCTATGGGTAAACAGTAGGGCAGACTTGGCTCTTTTACCTTGATTAGACAACCAGTCTAGGAAAAGGAAAACGTTTATAAAAAAATTAAGAATGTTATATTGTCACTTATTCTATTTTTTTCTCTTAAGAACATAGCCCAAACTTACATATAAAAAAGTTTTTCTATGATTTTTTTAATTATGATAATGAAATAAATCACGGTAAAATGCACCATTTTGAGAAAAGTATGTATCAACTATTCTCTCTCCAGCTATGGGTAAACAGTAGGGCGGGCTTGGCTCTTTTACCTTGATTAGACAACCAGTCTAGGAAAAGGAAAACGTTTATAAAAAATTAAGAATGTTATATTGTCACTTATTCTATTTTTTTCTCTTAAGAACATAGCCCAAACTTACATATAAAAAGTTTTTCTATGATTTTTTTAATTATGATAATGAAATAAATCACGGTAAAATGCACCATTTTGAGAAAAGTATGTATCCAACTATTCTCTCTCCAGCTATGGGTAAACAGTAGGGCGGGCTTGGCTCTTTTACCTGATTAGACAACCAGTCTAGGAAAAGGAAAACGTTTATAAAAAAATTAAGAATGTTATATTGTCACTTATTCTATTTTTTTCTCTTAAGAACATAGCCCAAACTTACATATAAAAAAGTTTTTCTATGATTTTTTAATTATGATAATGAAATAAATCACGGTAAAATGCACCATTTTGAGAAAAGTATGTATCCAACTATTCTCTCTCCAGCTATGGGTAAACAGTAGGCAGACTTGGCTCTTTTACCTTGATTAGACAACCAGTCTAGGAAAAGAAAACGTTTATAGAAAAATTAAGAATGTTATATTGTCACTTATTCTATTTTTTTCTCTTAAGAACATAGCCCAAACTTACATATAAAAAAGTTTTTCTATGATTTTTTTAATTATGATAATGAAATAAATCACGGTAAAATGCACCATTTTGAGAAAAGTATGTATCCAACTATTCTCTCTCCAGCTATGGGTAAACAGTAGGGCGGGCTTGGCTCTTTTACCTTGATTAGACAACCAGTCTAGGAAAGGAAAACGTTTATAAAAAAATTAAGAATGTTATATTGTCACTTATTCTATTTTTTTCTCTTAAGAACATAGCCCAAACTTACATATAAAAAAGTTTTTCTATGATTTTTTTAAATTATGATAATGAAATAAATCACGGTAAAATGCACCATTTTGAGAAAAGTATGTATCCAACTATTCTCTCTCCAGCTATGGGTAAACAGTAGGGCGGGCTTGGCTCTTTTACCTTGATTAGACAACCAGTCTAGGAAAAGGAAAACGTTTAAAAAAATTAAGAATGTTATTTGTCACTTATTCTATTTTTTTCTCTTAAGAACATAGCCAACTTACATATAAAAAGTTTTTCTATGATTTTTTTAATTATGATAATGAAATAAATCACGGTAAAATGCACCATTTTGAGAAAAGTATGTATCCAACTATTCTCTCTCCAGCTATGGGTAAACAGTAGGGCAGACTTGGCTCTTTTACCTTGATTAGACAACCAGTCTAGGAAAAGGAAAACGTTTATAGAAAAATTAAGAATGTTATATTGTCACTTATTCTATTTTTTTCTCTTAAGAACATAGCCCAAACTTACATATAAAAAAGTTTTTCTATGATTTTTTTAATTATGATAATGAAATAAATCACGGTAAAATGCACCATTTTGAGAAAAGTATGTATCCAACTATTCTCTCTCCAGCTATGGGTAAAACAGTAGGGCGGGCTTGGCTCTTTTACCTTGATTAGACAACCAGTCTAGGAAAAGGAAAACGTTTATAAAAAAATTAAGAATGTTATATTGTCACTTATTCTATTTTTTTCTCTTAAGAACATAGCCCAAACTTACATATAAAAAAGTTTTTCTATGATTTTTTTAATTATGATAATGAAATAAATCACGGTAAAATGCACCATTTTGAGAAAAGTATGTATCCAACTATTCTCTCTCCAGCTATGGTAAACAGTAGGGCGGGCTTGGCTCTTTTACCTTGATTAGACAACCAGTCTAGAAAAGGAAAACGTTTATAAAAAAATTAAGAATGTTATATTGTCACTTATTCTATTTTTTTCTCTTAAGAACATAGCCCAAACTTACATATAAAAAGTTTTCTATGATTTTTTTAATTATGATAATGAAATAAATCACGGTAAAATGCACCATTTTGAGAAAAGTATGTATCCAACTATTCTCTCTCCAGCTATGGGTAAACAGTAGGGCAGACTTGGCTCTTTTACCTTGATTAGACAACCAGTCTAGAAAAGGAAAACGTTTATAGAAAAAATTAAGAATGTTATATTGTCACTTATTCTATTTTTTTCTCTTAAGAACATAGCCCAAACTTACATATAAAAAAGTTTTTCTATGATTTTTTTAATTATGATAATGAAATAAATCACGGTAAAATGCACCATTTTGAGAAAAGTATGTATCCAACTATTCTCTCTCCAGCTATGGGTAAACAGTAGGGCGGGCTTGGCTCTTTTACCTTGATTAGACAACCAGTCTAGGAAAAGGAAAACGTTTATAAAAAAATTAAGAATGTTATATTGTCACTTATTCTATTTTTTTCTCTTAAGAACATAGCCCAAACTTACATATAAAAAAGTTTTTCTATGATTTTTTTAATTATGATAATGAAATAAATCACGGTAAAATGCACCATTTTGACAGATACAGATTTAATTTGTAAAATTCTCCTGTTTTAAAAAGACTGTAAACAAATAATTTTTACATGTGATTTTGGACCATATGACGTTTAGGCACCCTTTTGCTTTGCTGATTTATAAGTACATTTTTTTCATTTACACCGTCAACATCCGTTGTTTGTTAGGGGTTAGGGTTAGTTTTATAATTAAAAAAAAACCTAAAAATCGTCTGTTAACAACAACCGGATGTTGATGGTGTAAATGAAAAAAATGTACTTATGAATCGGCAAAGCAAAAGGGGTGCCTAAAGGTCATATGGTCCGTGATTTTTTTTAAGATCATTCCTCTTCATAATACAGCAAAAATTATATTAAGCTTTATTAATTCTTTTTTGAGTTTTGTTGATTTTTAATTCATATGGGGGGGGGGGGGTTAAAAATGTGGGAAATTTTGGCCATACCTATTAACGTCTTGTTAAATGTTTGTTTTACTTGCAATGATGATTTTCTTTCTTTTTCTTTTTCTTTCAGGTGAAGGTGCTGCTGTTCTTTTACGAGCACTTGAACCAGTGTCTGGCCTCAACAAAATGTATGAACTTCGTTCTGCCAAAAAGAATCGTGCTTCTTTGAAAGACAAACAATTGTGCAGTGGACCTTCTAAACTTTGTCAGGCTCTGGCTATAACTAAGGCAACATTCAACAAAGAAGATTTGCCCACCAGTAATCGTCTCTGGCTTACAAAAGGGGAGGTAATTCCTGAATCAGAGATTTCTATCTCAAAACGAATAAACGTTGGTGGAGATGAAACGTGGGTTAATAAACCTTTACGTTTTTACATTGAGGATAACTCATATGTTTCTGTTAAAAGTTCCAAAACTAAATTGAAAAAATAAGATTTAAAAAAAAAATTGTTCAAATTAAAGATTCTATTTTTATAATCATTTTATATGAAATATTAATAAAAAAAACTATATTTGATTTCATTTATTAAAAAAAATCATTAACATATCTTACTTTTTAATCATACCAGCTGATGTGAAGAATATATACATTTGATTGGAGCATCTGACTGCTTATTCATTATAAAAAGTTTAGCAATGAATCTACTCATACTACAACGGTTACTGTCATAAGAAATGAACATGGTGTCACAAGTTCAAATCCTGGATGAGGCTGGTAGTATTTCACCTAGCGCTAATACCCTTAGGAAAGGTATGCATCCAAATATTCTCCCTCAAGCTATGAATAGTAGGGCAGATTGGGCTATTAATCATGGTATGACAATCGGTCTTCCTAACCAAGATTAAAGAGTCCAATCTGTCCTATTTACCCATAGCTGGAGGGAGAATAGTTGGATACATATCTTTCCCAAGGGAAATGCAAACCACCTTGTCCAAGAACTGAACTCTGTTTGTCATGTCCATTTCAAATAATGATAACCATTATACCACAAGTGCCTTCTCTTTCTTTTGTAGACACCAAATATACAAGATATGTGACCAGTTTTAGAAAAGTTTAACAAAACTGAAAAAATTTACTTCATAAGGGTTTACAGGAAATGATGGATTTTTTTTTATTATTGAGGTTTTCTGTTCAGAACATGACTAAGAATTTACTTTTTCTCAGAATCTTTGAGATGAGGCTTGATAATTAGTATTATTTGGATTATTTGGACTATTGTCCTCATCTTTATTGTTATCTGTATAACGTTTCATCCGATGTACCCTCTGGCTTTCTTCAGGTATTTCTTGTTGGACTCAGGAACCTTCTTGTTGTAATTGGGAGCCATCATGAAACTTTGAACCTAACCCTTTATTCAGCCCACGGAAGTATCCTGTTCTCATTCTGCTAACCATAGCTGGGGTACAGGTGTTTAAGCTGTGTTAATTATTATTCTATGTTACTGCTGCCCTGACCAGGATTGAACATGCAGTCTAGAGATAACAGTCATTAGAACTGTTTTGGCCTAACTCCTTTATCCACTAGGCTATGTGTCCAAAAGATGAGGACAATAGTTCGAATAATCTGAATAATACTAAGAATTTACTTAATTTGAAGCTGATAAATCATCTCAGAAGACCATAGATTTCTTGTGCCCTGAAGTTACGTTCTAACACAGTGCCGTTTTGTGACTAAAGGCCAATGTTTCGACTACAGATGTTGCATATGAAGGCTAGTCTTGAATATGTTGCTGTTGCTTTATCTTGGACCTCTTTACTTCATGGTGTTATGCCAGGGTGACTTCAGACATGAATAGCCCACTACAGAGAGCCTACTGCCACTGTAGGCAGTTCTGAGCCAATTTTCCCAGCTGACAGGGTTGATGTTAAAGGAAAAGCTGATAAAATATCTATTCATTTTTTTTAAGTGAATGGTGACCACTGTTGGCATTAATGCCTTTGCCATGGCTGATCAATTATCAGCCATCTTGATTTGGATACTGTGATTAACATACTTAACAGAATCAGGGTTGAATCTATTCCCTTATGGGGGTGGGGTCACATGTTTTTTTTAGAACATTTCTATCACATTCTCTTTAAATCAGTTGCAAAAGCTCCATGGAATGTTACTCTCATTCACACACACAAAAAAAAATATATTAATATCAGGAGACTGCTTCTTATTTGTCAAGTCTTGACTTGGTAGAGAAGAGAGTTCCACACAATGGTTTCGAATGCATCAAATTCAAGGTATTTGATTAATTTATAACAAAATGTCAGCTTCTTAAAATATAGAGGAAGCCATTTCTTTACAAAGTAATACAATTGAAATATCTACTTACAACCAGAGCCAAATTTTTTTCCCAGAGATATATGAACTTAACAAGTGAAACACAAATTCTCTTTGACTATTGAAAAGTTTAATATTGCTAATAAAAATAAGTTGTTGGGGCGGCCCAATGTCAGTATCAGCCAGACAGCGAGGGAGTTTATCCCTTTTCACTAGTGCTAGACTAAGAAGATTATTTTAGTATCTGAGGTAGAGTGCCACACCTACCATCAGCTCCTCACTTTACCACACAGATCACTGTGCTACTCATACGCTGAGTTAGTGAGGGATGGTATTGAACCAAGAACCTTGTGATTCCTAGCTGATGATTATACCGACTGAGCTGGGTCTTAATTTCTTATGAATGTGGGCTCATTCCTTCATGTGTGAAAACGTCCCTTAAATCCTGTTTTGGATTTTAGAAAAATACATTCAGACGCAAGTCAATTTGTGTTCTCTGTTGTCCACAATTTTATTTTGCCGTTTGATCGTGAAGTAATAGTAAACATCAACAGAAAGAGAGATACAGAGAAAAAGGAGAACTGTAATTCCACTCTAGCCTGTCATATTAGGTAAAAAGGAGGGGGAGGGATTTTATCAAGCGGCTGTGAACTCTCTGCAAATTTCGTCCAAGCCCAGTATTTACATCGTGCACCCTTCCACCTAACCTTCCCTCTCTGACCAACAGATACCGACTCTCCCTTGAACACAGGGTCCTTTATTTTATGATTATTGTTAATCTCCCCCCCCCTCATCTGATTCCTTTTGTTGACGTAATTCACCAAATTATTTCTGTATATTGTTTATTTCCCAAATATTTGGACCATATTACCTTTAGGTACCCCTTTTGCGATCTTGATTCGTGGGGGACATTTTTTCCACTTACACCGTCAAAATCTGGTTAACAGACGATTTTTTAGAGTTTTTTAAAAAAATTATAATACTAACCCCTAACAAACAACCGGATTTTGACAGTGTAAATGAGAAAAGTGTGCTTGTGAGTCGAGATCGCGGAAGGGGTGCCTAAAGGTCATATCGTCCATATTTCAACATCAGAAGTTTTTCTGGTTGGAATTCAAAACAATCAAAATGCATTCCTATCAGATTTTCCTTTAGAAATATTTTTCCAAAAATATTTCTCTCTTCTTCACCCATAATTTACTTTTACTAAATTGTCTTGCGACCTCCAATTACCTCAGAGCCCCCTAATTATATTACACTAGAATCTCAAATAATCTTGTTTGTATAAGTTTTAATGTTGTGTTGGTTATGTCTGAGTTATTCTGTAGTACAGTGTTTCTCAAATTTTTGGAAATTGCGGACTGATTGACATTTTTTTGATCAATGCATGGACCAGTGTATAAAATTAAAGAATTTGTTAAACTTCAAATAAAAAGTATTTATGCAGGCATGTTAAAATTAACTTTATTTAATAAAAAAATCTCTTAGTTTATATTTTATAAATATATTGATAACTCCCAGTCAATGGGAAAAGTGAGACTGCTTCTTTTTTGTCAATTTGTCAAATCTTGACTTAATAGAAGAGAGTGCCACACGTAATGGTTTCCGAATATCCAAATTGTTCCTGTACTTTGCTTTTTCAACAATGTGTGTGATAAAAACAGTCTTGTATGTTGATGGAAATGGGAGAAGCATATTGAGAGAGATTTCAGACAGTTGATATTTTTAGAAATATATTTCCAATTTTAGTTTATATGTATGGTTGGTCTACTTTAAAACTATACCAATTTTTAAAAAATCATGTATGGCACCTGCGGACCAGCACCAAACTGGTGGACAGATATGAAGAAGCACCGTTGTAGTATATTTGTCTATATTTATATTAAGTAGTTAAAAATAATAGTCTAAAAAGAAAGAAAAAATTCCAATTTTCCTGATCTCATGAAAGTTCCATGAAAATCCTAAGTCTAATGATAATGCAAACATTAAAATTCATTGTAAACAAATAATTGCTCAATCAATAATCATCTTGTGATCTTTGATATTCAAAGATCATAATTAAACATCTCAAAATTGCTGACCCAATTGCTCAAGATTTAGGGGGAGAGGGTCTAAAGGGCAAAAACATTAGCGTTTTTTTAAAAAACTCTTTTACTTCTGCCATCTGCAATAGTGTAGTGAAATTGTTGACAAGCTAGTATCTATTGCTGATCCTTTAATACTAAATAGAAATGTATTCATTTAAAAAAAAAAAATTCTTAACCATTTTTAAGAGCTGATGATTTTTGGCCATTTTCAGGGGGGCTGGCATTTTGATCACAGGGTGGTTTGGGGTGCTATGGTAGATAAAGGGTTAAAAGAGTTTTTTTAAAATTTCATTTTTAGAAAAAGTGAGCAAATTTAGAATCACAGTTAATTAAATTGTCTACATGATAAATGGATTGAGAATTATTATTGTTGTTTGTGTGTGTGTGTGTGTGTGTGTGCATGTGAAATAGAGAGTGAGAGTAGTAACCCCACATTCACCCTTTAAATGTTTCTAATATCAGACAAGACCATATTCACACCTTGTCAACATAATTACAGTATTTTATTTGGACACACAAGTGTCTCCTGGAAGGCTTTATCAACTTTGAATTTTGCCAAAAATGGTTTTAAAAAAGGCACAAAGGAATTAACAGATATAATAACCAAAAGAAACTTTGTTACAAACAGAACATTCTTTTAATAAAATAAAAAAAAAAAAAAATGTTAATTTAAAAACAAAGTTAATTTTAAAAAACTAAAAAAAAAAAAAACAACCCCGCTCCACCCGATTTCTTTATTTGCACAAGTAAGAGTTTGATTGGTCAGTGCATTTGAAGTTTTTTGGCAAATGTCAATTTCACAAGAAGTGAGAGGAGAGATTAATAGAACTTTAGTTTAAAAGAACAAATTAATTTGTCTGTATTTATGAGATGAGGCTTGATATGAATAATTTTGATATTTTGGACTGTTGTCCTCCCTCATCTTTGTGTGTATAAACACAATGTTCAGGCCACTTAACCTTGGGCCTTGTTTAGGTGGGTTTTCTTTAATTATTTAATTATTTAACTGTTTTAATCTGACTTGAAATCCGAAAAGAGGTCACAAAATGCACGTTTGAATTCAGGGTGATCATTGTGTTTTAGAATAAGTAATTTTCTTTCCATTTTATTTTTTTCTATATATAATCTCATTTCAGTCAATAGATCTGGTGGCATTTATAATGCTTGGAGCCTCCTCGAACTAGTGGTAATGATTTCAGCTCCAAAACCACGTTGAATTCATAAGTAATTTTCTGAAGATGAATTATTTTAAGGTAATTAAAAACAGCACCTGAACAGAGCTCAAGGTTACAGTGGCCTGAACACAAAGATGAGGACAAACAGTCTGAAATATCAAATTTTTTCAGAACAAATTAAGTTTCACATTTTGTTGGTAATATCACTTTAGCTTGAAAACTCATCAAGAAATAGATTTAAAAAAACACAAAAAAACTAAAGATTCACACACACACAACAAAAAAAAAAACAATCATTTTCTTTATTCTGGACATATTTGGATTTATTTCCAAAATGGAAAATACATTTATATCACAATTGTTCTGCAATAAAATAGAACTGAAACATGCTATAAAAAACACACACAAAATACATTGTTTTAGCTGGCACACAATTAAGGTATATGTGCGCATAGGTAAGCATGATTGAAGAACGATCAATACACATTTGACAGACGAATTTTTAAAGAATCATCTTAAAAAAAGAATGTTTGAGGTTCATTTAAAACGTGTCTCAGAAGGCAGAGAAGCAAATGATGAGGTTGAATTAAATTTTTTAAAAATAGGTGAAATGCTATTTCTCTATGGAAATTAATTTTTTTAAGTTAAAACTTAAGTCATATTAATCATTTACATATCTATTTTTGTCTTAGAATAAGTTTTTGTTGTTTTTTTTTCTAATTGTTAAGCAGAAAAATTTAGAATGAAAAAATGAATGGGTCAAAAAAAAAAAAAAAAAAAAAAAAAAAAAAAAATCCTTTTGTTTTGCCACAACCAATTTTGGTGTAAAATATTCTGTGAAAAAATTGATTAGACTCCTACATTACGTCCTTATCATTTTGTATCATTTAATTAAATTGAAAACATTTCTAGAAAAAAGAAAAAAAATAATTGTGTGTACAATAACTAGAGTTGATCCATCTTATGTAAAATCTAAACATGAATGAAAATAAAGTCTTTCAATGGATAACAAAGATTAATTAGCACAAATTTTGTTTCAACCAACTGAATTTCAATTTGTTCTTTTAGGTAAATAAATAAAATAATCCTTTCTATTATGATTAATAAAAATTATTTTATAATCCAGAGATAATAATTAAAAAATAAATCATATTAAATGGGTTTTGTGATAAATTTAAAATAAAATTTTTTTATTTATTTATTTTTTTTTTTTTTTACAAAATTTCATAATTTACCTCTTCATTTTTTTTTAGATTCTATATTTTTTTTTTATCAATACATGATTTGATATTTTCTATAGGCTATTCAAAAAGGGGTCTCTTAAACTGGTTTTGAAAACAGATTTCATTGTTGTAAACTGTGATAAATGGGTAGCATTAGCTCAACACTATAGACAGAAGAACAAGTGATACTATAATAAAGTCAATAAAGATACCCCCAAAAAAAAACCATATTTGTTAATCACTAAATATAAGAATTTTCCATTTCAGTCTTTAGAGTCCTGTTAGCATGAATAAATCATTATTATGATCAGATTTCAAAGTGAAATACCAAATCAATCCGGATTTAATTGCTGTATGAACAGTTTTGTGACTTGACAATGCAAATAAGAGATTAACATTTATTGAACACAAATTCTTATCACTATTATTCAACCTTTTTTTTTTTTAATCGCAGAAAATATTTTATGTTAAAAGTTTTATTTGTACAGTTTGGTTCTATGAATTTTAGTGTAGAAGTCAGACAAACCAAGCAGAACCTAATTTTCCCCCTAAACACACAAATAAAAAAAATAAAATACAACTACATCTTGTCTAATGTTTCTAGTGAAACCCAATGAAGAAATTATAACAGAAATAAATGTTCAGTTGAGTATTTTCTAACATAGCTTTTCATAAAGACTAAAAAAAAAAAAAAAAAAAAAAAAGAAAAAAAAAAAAAGAGGGCATGAACGTTGCAACAAAAATTTAAAGTTATATTTTTTTTGCAAAATTGCTTACATTAAGGAGTATGATAAAAGTGTTATAACTATTATAAGCAAATGATTTAATCTATTCTTTATTTCATTTCCTTATGAAAATTTTTTTTTTTTTGCTTTCTTTCTTTTTTTTTTTAAAAAAGAAAGATCCACTGACTAATTTTAAAATTTTTCAAATGTAAATATTTAATAATTACTGAATAAATAAATGTCGTTTACAAAAGAATTGAAAAAGAAAAAAAAAAAAAAAAAGAAAAAAGAAATTTTGATTTGATGATTAATATCAAAGATAATTTTTGTTGCCAAATTTTGAAATCACAACACAATGGATTTTTCATGAAAAGGTTTCAGATAAACTGATTGTCTTATTGAATCACTAAAGAACATTCAAGTTTAGTAGGAATTCAGAAAAGTGGATAGATGAAAGGGGATTTTTTAAAATGTTGAAAATAGAGAAAAAAGAAAATGCAGAATGAGAATAGAATTTAAAATCAGTGATTAAAATTTATTCTTTTTTTTTTGTATTTAATACTGATAAGGAATAAGCAATTTTAAAAATATATCTAAATAATTTCATGCACTCAAAATGGAAAAAAAAAAAATTGCAGGTTTTTTGAAAAATGCTATATATATATATATATATATATATATATATATATATATTATATATGTAGAAATGTGAGGAGGTTAATCCGACAGTATGTGGACAAACACGGAATGTTATGGAAACTTGATGTTTATTGTCGACGATGCAACGTTTCGGTCTCTTTTCCACCATTAGAGTAAAGAACTATATCCAAGTCCTGAAGATGGTCTAATAAGAGACCGAAACGTGCATCGTCGACAATAACATCAAGTTTCCATAAACACCCGTGTTTGTCTACTTTTCTCCACATTGTATGTATATATATATATATATATATATATATATATATATACACACACACACATATATATATACAAAGTGTGGTCAAAAAAAGGTATCAAAGATTTTAGTCTTTTTGACACACCCTTGTATTCTGAAGAAAAATAATGTTCGCATTCATTCTTCTTTCTATCTTGATAAATACAGCTTTAAACTTGGTACTTCTTTATACACCTTGTATTCTGAAAAAAAATATTAATGAATGTTATTTTTTTCAGAATGCAAAGTGTGTCAAAAGTAAAAAAATCTTGGATACTTTTTTTTTTTTTTACACACCATGTATATATAATCTAATTGCAAGACATTGAATAGAGATTGATTTAGTTCAATATCAACCATTTTATCAATTCATTCTATTCTCAGCAAATATTGAGACAGTTTTAAAATATATCATATGCAGCAGTTATTAAAAAAACTTGTTTTTATGTTCTCTTTATGTAAAAGGTCACTAAACAAGCAATGTCATCAAATATTAAAATAATTGGAATAGATGAAAAAGAAAAGGAAATATTTTTTATCATAAATCTACATTCAAATGCAGATACACAAAAGGTAAAACCGACTTGAAATAGAATAACCAGTAATGGGACGAGTAAAAAAAAATTTTTAAAATAACAAGAAAAGAATAATTTATTTTCTATAACTCAAACAGGGGGGCGGGGGGAAGATCCTAAAGATTGATGATATTTTAAAGCCAAGTAAGCCCTCTCTTTGTTTACAAAGAACAGGCTTACTGGTAAGAATATACAAATGTCTCCAAATTTTGAGGTGAATAAAAGAGAGTGTGACTTGCTCGTCGACAGAGAACCAGTCAACATTAAAGCTAGCAACTCGTTTTTTATTTTCCCTTTACCCCCTTCTATTGTATAAAAAATGAATCTTTTACGAAGGTTTGTTTAAAGCATAATAAAATTCTGTACCCCTCCCCAAAAAAAAAAAAAAAATTATTACAACGTCTAAATATGTTACTTAGAGCTGTTTCCATAGGAAGAACGTCACTTAATGAAGTTCTTTCTTTCCTCTTCAACAGTTTCCCAGCTATCTGTGTTCGTTCACCTGGCATAGTTTGTATGATATGGGTAAAGTGGCATACAGTTTCATACAATAAATTTCCAATTAAGTAACACACTGTCTCTAATAAACACACACAACTACAACTTTATTCAAAACAATACCACTTGTACTTTCTTCATAAAATTACATTTACTAGCAAGACTTGTAGATATAACTACAGTATGATAATTTAATTAGTACAACGTTTGATATGTTTACTTAAAAGAGCTATTGCTATTTGTTCAATATGTAAAAAAGTAAATAATAATCTTGAATTTAAACTCTCTCTCCCTATTCTTTTTCTTCCTTTCCTTGCCTTTCATCTTTTCATTATGTTCGAATTTGAAAATAGGTTAGCGTTATCGCCTCTTCAACGCTCACCTCGTCCCTCTCTTATTTCTTCCCTACACCCCTTTCTTTCTATCATATTTTCCTGGGGCATGTCATTTTTCCTCGCTTTTTACTTTTTAATAAAAACGGAATAGCACATTATTTTAGCTGAGGTGACAACACTCATAGAAATAAGATTTCGGTGTAATAAGCAAACCGAGATAATCAGGATTTAAAATTTTTGCACTAATCTTGAACGATTTGACGATTCTCATTTTAACCAAGAGGGTTTGCAAAGATTATACCGCCGGTCGCACAATTAAGGAACAAAAGTATTATCATTTATAATTCCCTAAATATAACTTTAGATGATGCATGGCTTGCAAAGCTGAATTGTATATCTGATATAAATAATGACAGTTCTCTGGAAATGTGAAGCAAGCCAACGTATATTTAATGACAGACCTTTGTGCTACAGAAATATAGAATTTAGGTAAAGCAAATAAAACTGTGTATCTTGCAAGGAATAAGTAAACTCGTTGGTTTTCTAGATTTACAGCATGAACAACCCCTGTTAGTCATTTTATGCCGGCAATTTTATTTTATTTATTCTTGGTGGGGTACTTAATTTTTTTTTAGGATACTCAATTTTTTTAAAAAACACATTTTTTAGAACTCATGTTTTTCTAGTTAACCCATGGACGTTGACCATGGCTGTTACTAACAGTTTGGGTTAAAGTCTACTGGGAGTAATGGTTACTCACATTCCGCAGAACTCCAGAACTTCCCTATCGATAGAATTTAAACCTTATACACAGGGCATTAAGACCTCAGTCTCCGCCTTCTTGTACTCATATAGTAAAAAGGGATTGGTGTTTGCCATACAGTAATAAGGGTTGGGACAATCATTAGGTGCTAGGGTTTGACAATGATTAGCCGATTGATCAGAGGGGGCGTTTCCAAGACCGACCGTCAAGCCATAAGAAGGTGTGCATGTTATGGACGCTCAGAAACTAGGGTTCCATCCTTAAGCATTACGGAACCGCCACCTACGGCCCCAAATGGCTGGAGTTTCACCCATTTGCGAGAAGCAGTCAGTGTGTTTAAAGTCCCAGTCGACAATTCTCCAGAAATGAAACAAGGCAACGTATGTTTCTGACTAAACTCCTCATGTGACAGAACATGAGAATTTAATAAGGCAAGTGTATTCTCCAGAAGGAATAAGTTTACTTATTCCGGATTGCAGATTGGAATTACAAGGTTAACAGTTCCGTGGCACTAAGCATTTTAAAAAATCAATGTTTTTCTACACACGTTCAACTATTATCCTTTCTATTTTTTTGTGGGTTTGAAAATTAGGTTTCGTTAATATTTTTTACACTTTCTTCGGGAATATGTTATATAGTCGGAAGGTCTTAAGTGCGGAGGGGATAAAGTGCAAGGAGCAAAAAGCAAAAACAGACCGCACAAAGTTTTTTTTTTTGTTATCAATAAACCCAGAGGGTTGGGGAAATTAAAATCAAGCATCTGGTTTTTAAAAGATAATAATCAACATATTAAGTCTGGAAATGTATGAATATAATGTAAATATACTTAATTCCCAAACTATAGGGGAAACAAAATATCAAAATGAAATAAAATTGAAAAATAATAAAAAAATTAATATAATTGAAACACACACAACTGCACACACATATATATATATATATATAATATAGATAAAAAAAAAAATGTATTTAAGTAAATACACACACACTACACATATATATTAGATAAATAAAAAAATGTATTTAAGTATAATACAGCACATATATATATTATTAGGATAATAAAAATGTATTTAAGTAAATACACACACCAACACACACACATATATATATAATTAGATAAATATAAAATGTATTTAAGTAATACACACTACACGTACAACAACACACATATATATATATTAGATAAATAAAAATGTATTTAATAAATAACACCACACACACACATATAATATATATATATTAGATAATAAAATGTAATTTAGTAATACCACAACACACAACACACACATATATATATATATATTAGATAAATAAAAAAATGGTAATTAAGTAAAATACACACACAACACATAACATAATATTAAGATAAATAAAAATGTATTTAAGTAAATACACACACAGCACACATACATATATTAGATAAAATGTATTAGTAAATACACACACCACACAATAGTTAGTAACTAAAATGTATTTAAGTAAAATACACCCCAACCATATATTAGATAATAAAAATGTATTTAGTAAATACACACACACACATACATATATTTAGATAAATAAAAATGTATTTTAAGTAAATACACACACACACATATTAGATACTAAAAAATGTATTTTAGTATACACCACATACATATATTAGATGATAATGTATTTAAGTAAATTACATTTTTAAGTTATCTAATAGTGGTGTGTGTGTATTTACTTAAATACATTTTTATATCTAATATATGTATGTGTGTGTTGTGTATTTACTTAAATACATTTTTTATTATCTAATATATGTATTGTGTGTATTTACTTAAATACATTTTTAGTTATCTAATATGTGTGATGTGGTGTATTTACTTAAATACATTTTTTTATCTAATAATATGTTATGTGTGCTGTGTGTGTATTTTACTTAAATACATTTTTTTTATTTATCTAATATATGTATGTGTGTGTGTGTATTTAGTAAATACATTTTTTTATTTATCTAATATATATATATATATGTGTGTGTGTGTGTGTGTGTAATTTACTTAATACATTTTTTATTATCTAATATATATATATATATGTGTGGTTGTGTGTATTTACTAAATACATTTTTTATTTTATCTATATATATATATGTGGTGTGGTGTGTGTGTGTGTATTTACTATATACATTTTTTATTTATCTAATATATATATATGGTGTGTGTGGTGTGTGTGTATTTACTTAAATACATTTTTTATTTTATCTATATAATATATATATGTGTGTATTTTACATAATACATTTTATTTATCTAATATATATGTGTATGTGTGTGTGTATTTACTTAAATACATTTTTTAATTAATCTAATATATAATAATATATATAGTGTGTGTGTGTGTGTAATTTTATTAAATTTTATTATTTTTCAATTTTATTTCATTTTTGATATTTTGTTCCCATAGTTTGGGAATTAATATAATTTACATATATCATACATTTCCAGACTAATATGTTGATTATTTATCTTTTTAAAAACATGGATGTCTTGATTTGTTATATTTCCAACCCTCTGGTGTTATTGATAACAAAAAAAAAAACTTTGTGCGGTCTGTTTGCTTTTTGCTCTTGATTTTATCCCCTCCGCACTTAAAGACCTCCGTAATATAACATTTCCCCGAGAAAGTGTAAAAACATATTAATCGAAACCTAATTTTCAACCCCAAACACAATAGATAAGTGATTAATAGTTTGAAACGTGTGTAGAAAAAACATTGATTTTTAAAATGCTTTAGTGCCACGGAACTGTAACCTTGTAAAATTTCCAATCTGCAAATACGGGAATAGAGTAACTTCATTCCTTCTGAAGAATACACAATTGCTTTATTAAATTCTCTAGTTCTGTCACATGAGGGTTTAGTCAGAAACATACGTTGGCCCTTGTTTTTCATTTTCTGGAGAAATTGTCGACTGGGACTTTAGAACACACTGACTGATCTTCAGCAAATGGGTGAAACTCAAGCCATTTGGCGTTGGTGGCGGTCGTAAATCCTTAAGGATGAACCCTAGTTTGCTGAGCTGTCCTATAACAGCAACAACCTTCTCTTAGGCTTGACGGTCCCGGTTTTCCGGGAAAAAAAAAAACCGGCCCCCCCCCTCCCCCTGGAAAAAAAAAATTCAATTTGGCTAATCATGTCAAACCCTAGCACTATATGATTGTCCCAACCCTATACTGTTATGGCAAACACCAAATCCCTTTTAACTAATATGAGTACAAGAAGGCGGAGACTGAGGGTCCTTAATGCCTGTGTATAAGGTTAAATTCTATCTGATAGGGAAGTTCTGAGTTCTGCGGAATGTGGAGTAACCATTACTCCCCAGGTAGACTTTAACCCAAACTGTTAAGTAACAGCCATGGTCACGTCATGGGTTACTAGAAACATGAGTTCTAAAAAATGTGTTTTTAAAAAAATTTGAGTATCTAAAAAAAATTAAGGTACCCACCAAGAATAATAAAATAAAATGGTGTCCGGCATAAAAATGACTCAACAGGGGTTGTCATGCTGTAATCTAGAAAACAACAGAGTTACTTATCCTTGCAAAGAATACACAGTTTTTATTGTTTTAACTAAATTCTATATTCTGTAGCACAAAGGTCTGGTCATAAATATACGTGGCTGCTTCACATTCCAGAGAACTGTCATTATTATATTCAGATATACAATTCCAGCTTGCAGCCATGATCATCTAAAGTTATTAGAATATTAAATGATAAATACTTTTGTTCCTTAATTGTGCGAACGGTATATCTTTGCAAACCCTCATTGTTAAAAATGAGATCGTCCAAATCGTTCAAGGATTAAGTGCAAAAATTTAAAAATCCTGATTATCTGGTGTTGCTTATACACCGAATTCTTATTTCTTATGAGTGTTGTCACTCAGCTAAATAATGTGCTATTCCGTTTTTATTAAAAAGTAATAAAGGCGAGAAAATGACATGCCAACACAGGAAAATATGAATAAGAAAGAAAGGGTGTAGGGGAAGAATAGAGAGACGAGGTGAGCGTGAGAGGCGATAACGCTAACCTAATTTCAATCGAACATAATGAAAAGATGAAAGAAGGAAAGGTAAAGAAAAAGAATAGGGAGAGAGAGGTTAAATCAAGATTAATTATAACTTTTTTTTAGCATATTGAACAAATAGCAATAGGCTCTTAAGTAAACATATCAAAAGTTGTACTAATTAAATTATCATACTGTAGTATATCTACAAGTCTTGCTAGTAAATGTAATTTATGAAAGAAAAGTAAGAAGTGGTATGTTTGGAAATAAGTTGTAGTTGTGTGTGTAATTAGAGAAGTGTGTTTTACTATTGGAAATTGATGGTGAACTGTAATGGCCCACTACCCATATGCATACAAACATGCAGTGAGACCGAAAACAAGATATGCTGGGAACTGTTGAAACGGAAAGAAAGAACTCATAAGTGACGTTCTCCTATGGGAACAGCTCTTAAGTAAACATATAGACGTTGTAATAATTTTTTTTTTTTTTTTGGGGGGGTACAGAATTTTATTAATGCTTTAAACATACCTCGTAAAAGATCATTTTTTTATACAATAGAAGGGGGTAAAGGGAAAATAAAAACGAGTTGCTAGCTAATGTTGACTGGTTCTCTGTCGAAGAAGCAAAGTCACACCTCTTTTTATCACCTCAAAAATTTGGAAGACATTGGTATATTTCTTACCAGTAAGCTGTTTCTTTGTAACAAAGAGGGGCTTACTTGGTTTAAATATCATCAAATCTTTAGATCTTCTCCCCCCGCACCCCTGTTTGAGTAATAGAAAAATAAATTATTCTTTTCTAGTTATTTTTAAAATTTTTTAACTCGTCCCATTTACTGGTTATTCTATTCAGTTCAGGTTTTACCTTTTTTTATCTGCATTTGAATGTAGATTTATGAATAAAATTAATATTTCCTTTTCTTTTTCATCTATTCCAATTAATTTTAATATGATGACATTGCCTTGTTTAGTGACCTTTTTACATAAAGAGAACATAAAAAAGTTTTTTTAATAACTGCTGATGATGATATATTTAAAAACTGTCTCAATATTTTGCTGAGAATGAATGAAATGATAAATTGGTGATATTGACTAAATCAATCTCCTATTCAATTGTCTTGCAATTAGATATATATACAAGGTGTGTCAAAAAAAAAAAGGTATCAAAGATTTTTTTGTACTTTGACACACTTTGGCATTCTGAAAAAATACATTCATTAATATTTTTTTTTCAGAATACAAGGTGTATAAGAAGTACAAGTTTAAAGCTGTATTTATCAAGATAGAAATGAAGAATGAATGGAACATTATTTTTCTTCAAGATATACAGGTGTGTCAAAAAGTACCTAAAATCTTGATAACTTTTTTGAACACACTTTGTATATATATGTGTGTGTGTAATATATATATATATATATATAATATATATATATACATACAATGTGGAGAAAAGTAGAACAAACACGGGATGTTTATGGAAACTTGATGTTTTATTGTCGACGATGCAAACGTTTTCGGTCTCTATTAGACCCATCTTCAGGACTTGGAATATAGTTCTTACTCTAATGTGGAAAAGAGACCGAAACGTTGCATCGTCGACGATATAAAACATCAAGTTTCCATAACATCCCGTGTTTGTCCACATACTGTCGGATTAACCTCCTCAACATTTCTACTATATATATATATATTAATATATATATATTATATATATATATAGGCATTTCAAAAAAACCTGCAATTTTTTTTTTTTTTTTTTTTTTTTTTTTTTTTTTTTTGAGTGCATGAAATTATTTAGATATATTTTAAAATTGCTTATTCCTTTATCAGTATAAATACAAAAAAAAAAAGAAATAAATTTTAATCACATGATTTTTAAATTCTATTCTCATTCTGCAATTTTCTTTTTTTCTGCTATTTTCAACATTTAAAAAAATCCCCTTTTCATCATATCCAATTTTCTGAAATTCCTACTACTTGAATGCTTTAAGTGATTCCCAATAAGACAATCAGTTTATCTGAAACCTTTTCATGAAAATCCATTGTGTTGTGATTTCAAAATTGGCAACAAAAATTATCTTTGATATTAATCATCAAAATCAAAATTCTTTTTTCTTTTTTTTTCTTTTTTTTTTTTTCTCTTGTAAAACGACATTTATTTATTCAGTAATTATTAAATATTTACATTTGAAAATTTTAAATTAGTCAGTGGATCTTTCTTTTAAAAAAAAAAAGAAAGAAAAGAAAAAAAAAAAAAGAATTTTCATAAGTGAAATGAAATAAAGAACAGATTAAATCATTTGCTTATAATAGTTTATACACTTTTATCATACTCCTTAATGTAAGCAATTTGAAAAAAAATATAACTTTAAATTTTTGTTGCAACGTTCATGCCCTCTTTTTTTTTTTTCTTTTTTTTTTTTTTTTTTTTTTTTTTTAATTTTTAGTCTTTATGTAAAGCTATGTTAGAAAATACTCACTGAACATTTATTTCTGTTATAATTTCTTCATTGGTTCACTAGAAACATTAAACAAGATGTAGTTGTATTTTTATTTTTTTTTATTTGTGTGTTTAGGGGGAATTAGGTTTCTGCTTGGTTTGTCTGACTTCTACACTAAAATTCATAGAACCAAACTGTACAAATAAACTTTTAACATAAAATATTTCTGGCTGATTAAAAAAAAAAGGTTGAATAATAGTGATAAGAATTTGTGTTCAATAAATGTGCATTCTTAATGCATTGTCAAGTCACAAACTGTTCATACAGCAATTAAATCGGATTGATTTGGTATTTCACTTTGAAATCTGATCATAATAATGATTTATTCATGCTAACAGGACTCTAAAGACTGAAATGGAAAATTCTTATATTTAGTGATTACAAATATGGTTTTTTTGGGGTATCTTTATTGACTTTATTATAGTATCACTTGTTCATTCTGTCTATAGTGTTGAGCTAATGCTATCCATTTATCACAGTTTACAACAATGAAATCTGTTTTCAAACCAGTTAAGAGACCTTACTTTTTGAATAGCCTATAGAAAATATCAATCATGTATTGATAAAAAAAATATAGATCTAAAAAAAATGAAGAGGTAAATTATGAAATTTGTAAAAAAAAAAAAATAAATAAATAAAAAATTTTAATTTTAAATTTATCAACAAAACCATTTAATATGATTATTTTTTTTAAAATTATTATCTCTGGATTATAAAATAATTTTTTTATTAATCAATAATTGTAGAAAGGATTATTTTTTATTTATTTACCTAAAAGAACAAATTGAAATTCAGTTGGTTGAAACAAAATTTGTGCTAATTAATCTTTGTTATCCATTGAAAAGACTTTATTTTCATTCATGTTTAGATTTACATAAGATGGATCAACTCTAAGTTATTTGTACAGACAATTATTTTTTTTCTTTTCTAGAAATGTTTCAATTTAATTAAATGATACAAATGATAAGGACGTAATGTAGGAGTCTAATCAATTTTTTCACAGAATATTTTAACACCAAAATTGGTTGTGGCAAAACAAAAGGATTTTTTTTTTTTTTTTTTTTTTTTTTTTTTTTTTTTGACCCATTCATTTTTTCATTCTAAATTTTTCTGCTTAACAATTAGAAAAAAAAAAACAAAAAACTTATTCTAAGACAAAAATAGATATGTAAAATGATTAATATGACTTAAGTTTTAACTTAAAAATATTAATTTCCTAGAGAATAGCATTTCACCTATTTTAAAATTTAATTCAACCGCTCATCATTTGCTTCTCTGCCTTCTGAGACACGTTTTTAAATGAACCTCAAACATTCTTTTTTTTAAGATGATTCTAATAAAATTCGTCTGTCAAATGTGTATGATCGTTCTTCAATCATTGCTTACCTATGCGCACATATACCTAAATTGTGTGGCCAGCTAAACAATGTATTTTGTGTGTGTTTTTTTATAGCATGTTCAGTTCTATTTATTGCAGAACAATTGTGATATAAATGTATTTCCATTTTGGAAATAAATCCAAATATGTCCAGAATAAAGAAAATGATTTTGTTTTTTTCTTGTGTGTGTGTGTGTGTGTGTGCGAATCTTTAGTTTTGTGTGTTTTTTTTTAAATCTATTTCTTGATTGAGTTTTCAAGCTAAAGTGATATACCAACAAAATGTGAAACTTAATTGTTCTGAAAAAAATTTGATATTTCAGACTGTTGTCCTCATCTTTGTGTTCAGGCCACTGTAACCTTGAGCTCTGTTCAGGTGCTGTTTTTAATTACCTTAAAATAATTCATCTTCAGAAAATTACTTATGAATTCAAACGTGGTTTTGGAGCTGAAATCATTACCACTAGTTCAAGGAGGCTCCAAGCATTATAAATGCCACCAGATCTATTGACTGAAATGAGATTATAATATAGAAAAAAATAAATGGAAGAAAATTACTTATTCTAAAACAGAAAATGATCACCCTGAATTCAAACGTGCATTTTGTGACCTCTTTTTTTCGGATTTCAAGTCAGATAAAACAGTTAAATAATTAAGAAATTAAAGAAAACCCACCTAAACAAGGCCCAAGGTTACAGTGGCCTGAACATGTGTTTTATACACACAAAGATGAGGAGGACAACAGTCCAAAATATCAAATTATTCATATCAAGCCTCATCTCATAAATACAGACAAATTAATTTGTTCTTTTTAAACTAAAGTTCTATTAATCTCTCCTCTCACTTCTTGTGAAATTGACATTTGCCAAAAAAACTTCAAATGCACTGACCAATCAAACTCTTTACTTGTGCAAATAAAGAAATCGGGTGGAGCGGGGTTGTTTGTTTTTTTAGTTTTTTTAAAATTAACTTTGTTTTTTAAATTTAACATTTTTTTATTTAGTTTTTTTTATTTTTATTAAAGAATGTTCTGTTTGTAACAAAGTTTCTTTTGGTTATTATATCTGTTAATTCCTTTGTGGCCTTTTTAAAACCATTTTTGGCAAAATTCCAAAGTTGATAAAGCCTTCCAGGAGACACTTGTGTGTCCAAATAAATACTGTAATTATGTTGACAAGGTGTGAATATGGTCTTGTCTGATATTAGAAACATTTAAAGGGTGAATGTGGGGTTACTACTCTCACTCTCTATTTCACATGCACACACACACACACAAACAACAATAATAATTCTCAATCCATTTATCATGTAGACAATTTAATTAACTGTGATTCTAAATTTTGCTCACTTTTTCTAAAAATGAAATTTTAAAAAAAACTCTTTTAACCCTTTATCTACCATAGCACCCCAAACCACCCTGTGATCAAAATGCCAAGCCCCCCTGAAAAAACGGCAAAAATCATCAGCTCTTAGAAAATGGTTAAGAATTTTTTTTTTAAATGAAATACATTTCTATTTAGTATTAAAGGATCAGCAATAGATACTAGCTTGTCAACAATTTCACTACACTATTGCAGATGGCAGAAGTAAAAGAGTTTTTTAAAAAAAACGCTAATGTTTTTGCCCTTTAGACCCTCTCCCCCTAAATCTTGAGCAATTGGGTCAGCAATGTTTGAGATGTTTAATTTATGATCTTTGAATATCAAAGATCACAAGATGATTATTGATTGAGCAATTATTTGTTTACCAATGAATTTTAATGTTTGCATTATCATTAGACTTAGGATTTTCATGGAACTTTCATGAAGATCAGGAAAATTGGAATTTTTTCTTTCTTTTTAGACTATTATTTTAAACTACTTAATATAAAATTAGACAAATATACTACAACGGTGCTTCTCATATCTGGTCCACCAGTTTGGTGCTGGTCCGCAGGTGCCATACATGATTTTTTAAAAAATTGGTATAGTTTTTAAAAGTAGACCAACCATACATATAAACTAAAATTGGAAATATATTTCTAAAATATCAACTGTCTGAAATCTCTTCTCAATATGCTTCTCCCATTTCCATCACATACAAGACTCTTTTTATCACACACATTGTTGAAAAAGCAAAGTACAGGAACAATTTGGATATTCGGAAACCATTACGTGTGGCACTCTCTTCTATTAAGTCAAGATTTGACAATTGACAAAAAAAGTCTCACTTTTCCCATTGACTGGGAGTTATCATATATATTTATAAAATATAAACTAAGAGATTTTTTTATTAAATAAAGTTAATTTTAACATGCCTGCATAAATACTTTTTATTTGAAGTTTAACAAATTCTTTAATTTTATACACTGGTCCATGCATTGATCAAAAAAATGTCAATCAGTCCGCAATTTCCAAATTTGAGAAACACTGTACTACAGAATAACTCAGACATAACCAACACAACATTAAAACTTATACAAACAAGATTATTTGAGATCTAGTGTAATATAATTAGGGGGGGCTCTGAGGTAATTGGAGGTCGCAAGACAATTTTAGTAAAAGTAAATTATGGGTGAAGAAGAGAGAAATATTTTGGAAAAATATTTCTAAGGAAAAATCTGATAGGAATGCATTTTGATTGTTTTTGAATTCCAACCAGAAAAAACTTCTGATGTTGAAATATGGACGATATGACCTTTAGGCACCCCTTCCGCGATCTCGACTCACAAGCACACTTTTCTCATTTACACCGTCAAAATCCGGTTGTTTGTTAGGGGTTAGTATTATAATTTTTTTAAAAACTCTAAAAATCGTCTGTTAACCAGATTTTGACGGTGTAAGTGGAAAAAATGTCCCCACGAATCAAGATCGCAAAAGGGGTACCTAAAGGTAATATGGTCGCAAATATTTGGGGAAATAAACATAATACAGAATAATTTTGGTGAATTACGTCAACAAAAGGAATCAGATGAGGGGTGGGAGATTAACAATAATCATAAAATAAAGGACCCTGTGTTCAAGGGAGAGTCGGTATCTGTTGGTCAGAGAGGAAGGTTAGGTGGAAGGGTGCACGATGTAAATACTGGGCTTGGACGAAATTTGCAGAGAGTTCACAGCCGCTTGATAAAATCCCTCCCCCTCTTTTTATCTTCCTAATATGACAGGCTAGAGTGGAATTACAGTTCTTCCTTTTCTCTGTATCTCTCTTTCTGTTGATGTTTACTATTACTTCACGATCAAACGGCAAAATAAAATTGTGGACAACAGAGAACACAAATTGACTTGCGTCTGAATGTTTTTTCTAAAATCCAAAACAGGATTTAAGGGACGTTTTCACACATGAAGGAATGAGCCCACATTCATAAGAAATTAAGACCCAGCTCAGTCGGTATAATCATCAGCTAGGAATCACAAGGTTCTTGGTTCAATACCATCCCTCACTAACTCAGCGTATGAGTAGCACAGTGATCTGTGTGGTAAAGTGAGGAGCTGATGGTAGGTGTGGCACTCTACCTCAGATACTAAAATAATCTTCTTAGTCTAGCACTAGTGAAAAGGGGATAAACTCCCTCGCTGTCTGGCTGATACTGACATTGGGCCGCCCCAACAACTTATTTTATATTAGCAATATTAAACTTTTCATAGTCAAAGAGTAATTTGTGTTTCACTTGTTAAGTTCATATTCTCTGGGGAAAAAATTTGGCTCCGGTTTGTAAGTAGATATTTCAATTGTATTACTTTGTTAAAAGAAATGGCTTTCCTCTATATTTTAAGAAGCTGACATTTTTTGTTATAAATTAATCAAATACCTTGAATTTGATGCATTCGAGAACCATTGTGTGTGGAACTCTCTTCTACCAAGTCAAGACTTGACAAATAAGAAGCAGTCTCCTGATATTAATATATTTTTTTGTGTGTGTGAATGAGAGTAACATTCCATGGAGCTTTGGCAACTGATTTAAAGAGAAATGTGATAGAAATGTTCTAAAAAAACATGTGACCCCACCCCCATAAGGGAATAGATTTCAACCCTGATTCTGTTAAGTATGTTAATCACAGTATCCAAATCAAGATGGCTGATAATTGATCAGCCATGGCAAAGGCATTAATGCCAACAGTGGTCACCATTCACTTAAAAAAATGAATAGATATTTTATCAGCTTTTCCTTTAACATCAACCCCTGTCAGCTGGGAAAATTGGCTCAGAACTGCCTACAGTGGCAGTAGGCTCTCCTGTAGTGGGCTATTCATGTCTGAAGTCACCCTGGCATAACACCATGAAGTAAAGAGGTCCAAGATAAAGCAACAGCAACATATTCAAGACTAGCCTTCATATGCAACATCTGTAGTCGAAACATTGGCCTTTAGTCACAAACGGCACTGTGTTAGAATGTAACTTCAGGGCACAAGAAATCTATGGTCTTCTGAGATGATTTATCAGCTTCAAATTAAGTAAATTCTTAGTATTATTCAGATTATTCGAACTATTGTCCTCATCTTTTGGACACATAGCCTAGTGGATAAAGGAGTTAGGCCAAAACAGTTCTAAGTGACTGTTATCT
>JALAJA010000479.1:0-40637 GCA_023376005.1 Doryteuthis pealeii | reverse complement strand
TATATGTTTAGATAACTTTTTATATATTAAAATAAAACAAACTATATATAAATCAATTAATACCGGGCATGTATTTATCAAAATTTGTTTTAATAAACAATATGGACTGTTGAATGTTACATTACTTAATTTCTGGGCCACATTCAATACAGAGTTGTTCTTTATTCTATGTATTAAAGATTTTGATTATAACTTAAATACTCATTGATAAATTTCTGAGGGTATTATGACATAAATAGTAGGGTAAGTCGATTTTGGAACTGCAACATCTCCCATGTGGTGAAAGTTGCAAATTAACATAAAGAATTACCCCACAAAATATTTTTCTTCAAAACTTTTCCTTCATTTGAGGAAATAGATTTCAATCTTTTTAAAATGTTAACACTGTGACAATTAATTAATGAGGTAAAAAAAGCGGCATATTGGAGATGTCTGTGATGATGGAGGGATATTTTCAATTTTAATCTAGTTATAATATCTTATTTGTTTCATCTTAGTAAAATAAATTTTTGTTTTAAATATTGAAATTGCTAAATTTTCGAAACCAATTTCTGGGCCAAATGTTGCGAAAACAAGGATATTTAGTGCATTTTAACTGATAATCTTTGATACTATTTCCTCAAACTATGGTACAAGTAAGAGATCTAATTTGGTATCAGTATTCATTATACCAACATACAACTTTTGCTGTTTGAGAGAATTTGATATTTTGAGTGAAAAAAATCCACCCACCCTAATAAGCAGTGACATAGTTTGGGTTACAGATAGGCACTGAACTCCATCTATACATATATAAAGGACAATTGGTGTTGTATGTATGTATGTATGTATGTCTGGGGGGAAACTATGAAAATAAAACAATCAATGACAAAGTAAATATATATACACATTCACTATCACCAGAGCTTGCTTTTTGTGCAAAAAATAATGAAAATTTATTTGTATCACGGAAGATATTTAAAAATTAGGATTTGAATAGTAAGAGAAAAAGAAAAGTCATTGTTTGTGTTTGTGATTAAGATATTAATAAATATTAAAGACCAAACAATCAATGGGATCTGCAAGAGTAACTTTTTTAATTCCCCCCCCCCCTTTTCTACCAAAAGCAACGCCGGGTAGCCACTCTAGTTATATATAGCTGCTTTGATTTTTGGATTTTTCATAAAATTGTTACAATTTCTTCTTTTTTTTTGTTTTCAAATTCTAGATGCAATCATCTTCCATTTTGATTTCCTCTTCTTGAAAATAAGACATGGAGTTAATTTGTGAGAGTTCAGCTTTAATCAGCAATTATGAAGTCTATAATCTCCTCCTTGATGTACAGGCTGGTCGCAATGGCCAAAGCAAACCAACTAAAAATCAAACTCACTTAGCAACTGTCACATATGAAACGATAAAATACTTAGAAAAAACAATGTGTAAATACCAAAACTCTGAAGCCATCAAAAATTTCATCACACATCTGTCTCCGTTTAATCTTACAAAGGCGGAAAAGCTGCAACTGTTGAACCAGAGGCGACAACGGGCCGTTGAAATTCAGTTGTTAATAGAAGAGAGTGAGGAACGTCTAACAGAGAACCAAGTGTACCAGTTGTTGGAAGTGGTTGCTAAATACCTGCCGGACGGTTCCCCGGACATATCGGTTGAAAGTGATGACAAGGCGGCAGTTTATGGTGATGAAGAATTCGAAGAGGAGGGGGAAGAGGAAGATGAAGAGGAGGAGGAAGAAGAAAAAGAGGAAGAAGAAATGGAAGAAGGAAATGAAGAAATTGAAAATGATGACCCTTCATTAGAGACTGAAAATGTTTCATTAGTAACCGAACATCATCCCCAGTAAAAGAAGATTCATCTTGAATTCCATTCACTTTATTTTTATTTTTTTTTAATAAACATTTAAAATTAAAAGAATATATTTAGCACATTTCTTGTTTTGTTTGTTGGATTTTATGTCATGCAGAGATGTTGATAGGTACGCGTCCTGCATCCTAAATCTAAAAGGATGGAGTAAAACATCCCAGTGTTTTTCGTTTTTCTTCCCTCACCATTTCAAGCTAACTGTAAATTCATTTCAGTAGTTTCTTAGAAATGAATTACACAGGATAAGTTACAAGGTAGGAGTTAGATGGCTTCATTGGAACCCATAAATTTTTCCCGTGGACTCCTTCAAAGCAAATATGTGTACCCAGGACACACTAAATCAAAAAGCTATCAGTATTACTGGGCATGTCAACCCTTATTGGGTTATTTTATGTTGAAGATTTTTGTTCTATTCCTGCTTGAAAATTTTTTTTCTTAAAATCAATTAAATGCAATTAACATCATATTCAGGACACTAAGACCCTCAGCTACCGCCTTTATCTTTTAATGATAAAAAGTTGGGTGCTTGCCATTAGGGCAATAGGGTTAGGACAATCATATAGGTGCTAGGGCTTGATGTGACCAGCTGATTGATCGGGCGGGGATACTCCAACCACTTATTTAGCCTAAGTAAAGGCAAAAGTGGAGTGTTGCATGTCAGACTGCTCAACCACCAGGATTCCATCCTTAAGCATCATAAGTCACCACCCATGGTCAACAGGTGGCCCCATTGGGAAGTGCAGTCTATCTCAGCTGACAACGGTTTTCTTTTTTGTTTATTTATATTAAAACCAGTATACAAATTAACCACACTGTATATTATGAAAACTGTTTTTTTTAGTGATATATAAGACACATTGAAGGATTTAAATGCACTAATAACATGGGCAGTTTTGACGCAAATCTAATTCAGATTTTCATAGAGACATTGTTAATGAATAAGATTTATTCTATGTATTAATGATTTTGTCTATAAACTAAATACTCATTGATATATTTAGGCAATTCCTGAGGGTATTTTGACATAAGCAATGATGTAGTTTCAGTTACAGACAGACACTGAATCTCCATTATAATAAGATTTATAATAATTATAATAAATAAAAGTTTTCATATATGCATACATTTTAAACATCTTACTAGTTTGGTAGTTGGTTTTGAAGGCTATCACAATGCAAGTGTAAAGAAAAATAAGGTAACTATGGTGTTGTTTGTTAACCTGTGATTTATTCTTAATATTTCGAGATAAAATCTCTTCGACAGAAGATTTCTGAAACTGAAGCTGTTACTAGCAACCATCCATTTTGTTTTGTGTCTATCTTAGAATTCTCTGCATGTGTGGGTGTTTATGTGTGTGTTCATGTGTCTGTTCAACAATGTCTGATTATCATTCCAGGTTTGGCCTACCCTTTTTGTTTTATTATTAAGCATTAGCCTGTTTGTTTATTTCCAGGCCCATCTGATTCTCTTTTTTTTTTTTTTTCAATTTATCTTGAGACCCTATCAGCAATTCAAGTTATTTTAGCATTATGCTGGTTTAGCTAAGTTGGTAGAGCATCAGCCTAGAAACCACAAGGTTTCTAGTTTGATACCAACCCTCGCTAACTCAGAGCAAGTATCACAGCTTGGATTTGTGTGGTAAAGTGGGGAGCTGATCGTAGGTGTAGTGCTTCATCTCAAATGCAAAAACAATCTCCCTGATCTAGCAGTAGAGAAAAGGAGATAGACTTCTTCACCGTCTGGCTGATACTTATTCATTACTCATACACATATGTTGGCGTTACACTTACCTGGTTCAGGAGCTCTGGGCCTCTAGTGAGTGAGCTAAAATAAATTGCGTGGTCCTAGGGACCCAGGCATCACCAGCTTTCTCAGATAAATAAGTCATCCTACTACAATTCTTAGAGATTCATCTTTTCTGTTCACCCAGTTAATGAACATTACTTTCTAATTTACTCCCTCTTTCTCCCTTCACACACACACACACATATATATATAGATCCTCAGTGACATGTTTCACACTGTTAATAACAAACATTTTGCTTGAATATTGGAAATATAAACAAATTTCACACAGCTTTAAAATTTTTTTCAGATTCTTCTTCTTGGACTCATGTTACATAATTTATGAGCAGTTATAAATTATGAACGTACTTGTAGTTAGAATATTTAAATAAAGTTTGTTAGATTTAAAATCGGATGTGGGGAATTTTCCATACCTGTTGGATTATGAATGAAATGAAGTGATCTTCCGGTAGAGGCGTGTGATTGGGCACCATGAGAATAAGTTTTAGTTTAGATAGTCAGATGCAAGCTGGCAACCTATCAGGATGTCTCTTAGGGTTCGCAACTCACCTGTGGTGGAATCCTGAGCAGGGTTGTGTAATAAAGCTTTATCATCATAAAACAACCAAATCTTGTGTTAATTAAAGGAAACAAACAAGATTAATATATTTAATTCTAAGAAATGTAGAAAGGATTAAAAAAAAATCAGTTTTTCAATTATTGATAAACAGTGCTTTGTTTAATTCTTATTTTTGTATATGTAAAATTTTTTCATATTACAATTTCTTCTTTGGTTTACATTGAAAATAGTATCTTTTAAAAATTTTTTTAACAATTTCATAAATGAAGAATTTTTATATTTTACAATTAGAACTATAACAAAATAAGTTTTGAAAAGGTATTAAATTCAAATTTTGCCTATGGAATCTGTGTGATATTAAATATGCACATACTTTTGTACTTATGAAGAACTGTGACGAGTTCCTCAAATTGATTGACTTTTAATTAATGAATTACATCTAATCAGTAAAAATCAAAAACTAAATTTTGTACTTTTCCTTATAAACATATTAAAGTGTATATGTGATTTTAAGGCTCAGTAACATCTCTTTATCTGAGTTATAAGTTGACATATACAGACCAAAACAGATGTGACACCTTATATATATATATATATATACAACCCCACCCTACAAGCAGGATGTGACACAAGGTCAATTTCTTAAGCAGTGTTTAACAGGTTTGAATTTAGTTTTCCTCCCAGGCCAGTTAAAGAGCCCAGTGTGCCCAACTATTTATCCATAGCTGGAGGGAGAATAGTTGGATTAATACCTTTCCCAAGAGTATTAGCACTATATGAAATTCAAACAACCTAGTCCAAGATTTGAATTCATCTCACTGTGTTCATTTTCTACGATGGTAACCAAAAAGTACAACCCCCCCCCCCAAAAAAAAATCTATACTTTTATGACTCCCCTTGTAAATGTATAAAGAGAGACTAAAATATTTGTATAAATAAAATAAAAACTTTATTTCTGTCTTACAATTCAATCAGGATTTTGTACATTTTCAGGCATTAAACGTTGGATAATGGAAATCCGTCGATCACGATGCACAGATTTTCCTTTGAATTTTGAATCTTCTTCAGAAAGAACTTCATGTGTAAAGTCATAACGAGATTTGTCTCTGAAAAAAGAAGAAAAGACTGATGGAAAAATATGGAAATAAATCCAATGTTACATAGAAATTAGAAAAAGCATTCCAAAAAGAAATTTATTTTAGACTAGAAGTGGCTACCCAGCATCGCCTGGGTAGAGAGGGGTAATCTTTGTGTACTGATTGGTTTATTTTTGAGATTTACAAATACTGGACATTTTTAAGTAGAATTTTAATGCTATTTTTATGTATATCTTAATTTTTAAATATCTTTGAATATAAATCAAATCTTCATAATTTTTGCACCAAAAGCAAGAACTGGTGATATTTAATGTGTATATATATTTACTTTATTATTGTTTTATTTTCATAGTTTCATCTAGACTTACAACTGTTCTTTATATATATATATATATATATATTTACCAACCCCTCCGCACGAGCAGGATGTGACACAAGGTCAATTTCTTAAACGGAGTTTAACAGGTTTGAATTCAGAGTTTTCCTTCTCCTAGACCGGTTGCCTAACCAAGGCTAAAGAGCCCAGTCTGCCCTGCTATTTACCCATAGCTGGAGGGAGAGTAGGATTCATACCTTTCCCAAGGGTATTAGCACTAAGTGAAATGCAATTACCACGTCCAGGATTTGAACTCGGGGCGACGAGTCCATTTCCCTGTTCTTTATATATATGCAAAGATGCCGATAGTTACTTGTCCTGCGTCCCTAATGCACAAAAAATCTAATTCCATCTCTTTAGGGTTGACAAAATCAAAGATCACATCAATCAAAAACTTATTTGACAAAAAGTCTTCAAAAAAGTTATCTCAACTGAAATAGAAGACAATTTCAAGTGTAAAAACGTATGTGATGATTTTGTTCTTGATTTAAAAAAAAAGGTGCACTTTGACATTACTCTACACAAAATGAGGCCATTCCTATTAAAACACTGTAAGGAAGATGATGCTATTCTAAGCATCAATTATGTTAGGCAACTTCATCTGCCAAAATTGTTTGTTCTTCATTTTTGGTTCCCTGAAATCCAAACTTGCTAATTAATCTGTTAACATCATAACAGATGAAACAACTGACTGTCATGACTATAGCATTTTGAATGTGATTGCAAGCATCTTTGGGGAGTCATTTCTTATTGATGTTGTAACCTTGGAAGAATGCTGAGCTGTAACTCATGTGAATATTCCATTTGAAGATATTGCCTTTGTAACAAAATCTGAAAATTGTTGGTTAAAATTGATTTTTTTTGATGTGATGATTTTTGTTTGTTTATTTACACTTCCATTATTTAAAAGAAAAATCCCAAAATTTGCCACTAAGATGTTTTCTTCTGATTTCTTCAGGATCCAGGATTCCTCCAGAAATCGTCAATACTAAAAATTTTAAACTGTCTAGGAGGAAGCAAATTATTTGTCCACTTTTCTAATTCGCTCAAATCTCATGTCAAATTGACGACCAATAATACAACATTTATTAAATCTGCATTGAAATTGACAACAATTTTTCTATTTCTGATTATCAACCATTTCAAATTCATCAATGTAGTCATGTTTAATAATCACCATTAGAAATTTGCAGGTAACTTTTGAACAGAGCCTAACCATAACCTGTCTTTTGCCCTTTCTACCAGCTTTTTTTGATGGTGTTCAGGGCATCAGCAAAGGGGTTCATACGTCCCATTCTGACAACTCAGGCTGGCAATCCGGGAGTGCCAATATATCCAAATATTGAAATTCTCACCTAATTGTAAACCAAAACGTAAGAATAGTAAAAGTCATCGGGGTGGTCTAAAGTCGGTATCAGCCATACAGTGAGGGAGTCTATCTCATTTTCACTAGTGCTAGACCAAGGAGATTGTTTTAGCATCTGAGGTGGAGCACCACACCTACCATCAGCTCCTCAATTTACTGCACAGATCACTGTACTACTCATACACTAAATTGGTGAGGACCAGTATTGAACCCGGAACCTTGTGGTTCCTAGTTTGGACGCACTACCGACGGAGTTAAACTGGCTCTCTAAAATCTAAAAATACTTACCTCATAATATATAAAGACGATATAAAAGAATACTGACCTCATAATATATAAAGACATATAAAGAATACTGACCTCATAATATATAAAGACCATATAAAGAATACTGACCTCATAATATATAAAGACCATATAAAGAATACTGACCTCATAATATATAAAGACCATATAAAGAATACTGACCTCATAATATATAAAGACCATATAAAGAATACTGACCTCATAATATATAAAGACCTTGGAAGGAGAAGTAAATCCCCATATTTGGTTTTGTCTTCTTCTAATGCCAATCGCATCACACATGGAGATAATAAACTGATCCCAGCAATTGTATGACCACAAAACTGAAAAGGAAAAAAGGAAATTATAGAGACCAACAAGAATATGTGACCCCCCCCCCCCCGGGTGTATGTATTTAAATTTTAATGTAATGAAAATATATTAAATTAGAAAGGCTAATGAAATTGAATAAGAATGTATATAAAAAGATTACACTTATTTGATTACATTTTAATTTGTTTCTATATAATCATTCATAGGATTGATTTTAATACGTTGGAGAATAAAACAATATTAGAGATCAATAACAACAAGTAATTATTTACTGAACCCGTTTTTGTTAAAACCAGTATACAAATTAACTGCACCATATATTATGCAGACCTTCATTTCTTAGTGATATATAAGACACATCGTAGGATTTTAAACACACTAATAACATGGATTGTTTTGAGACAAATATAACTCAGAATTTCATAGAGACATCGTTAATAGATAAGATTTATTCTAGGCATTAATGATTTTGACTATAAACTAAATACTCATTCATAAATTTATGCAATTCCTGAGGGTATAGTGACGTAAAGAGTGACATAGTTTCAGTTCCAGACAGACACAGAATCTCCATTATAATAAGATGTAATTATTTTGATTTTAGTGTGATTTCTTTACATATATAAAGGAGTAGCATCTGTTTTGGTATGAATGTGTCAACTTATAACTTAGAAAAGAAATGTCATTGAGCATTAAAATCACGCATACACTTTAATATGTTTATCATAAGAAAAAGTACAAAATTTAGTTTAGATATAATTCAATAATTAAAAATTAATTGATTTGTAGAACTCTTCACACTTCTTAAGTAAATACAAAAAGTATGTAAAAATGTTAAACTTTGAAGCACTATTTCATCTTGTGATACAGGGTTAATCCCAAAGGTAAGGTCTCCAAAATATTTAGAAATCACAGAAATGTTTATTGTTTATTATCAGTGATGTTTACATCATTTTAAAGTTTCAACATGTATTTATTTTTCTACATAGTCACCATTTTGGTCAATGCATTTTTGTAGTCGCTGTTGTAGTTTTTGTACGCCCATGTCATACCAACTCACTCCCATGTTGAGAGAGCATTGAACTTCATCATTGTTGCAAATTCCCTACACCACTTGTTGACGTTTTTGACATCCATGCACGACTCACCATACACTTTTGTAAATTGGCAATGAATTTCAATCAGTTTAATTACTTTTGTGTTCAAAAACCAAAAATATGCATTTTTGGGTAAACAGCAGATTAGTGTTTCCTGGCCTCCTGACCTAAAAACACTAAGCGGTGCCTGCTCAAAATGCGAACCGTACTAGTTATGAACTCCTTAGGTGTTTGAAGGCGTTTTTTCCCTACAAGTTAATGCGAAATGAAAGTAATATTTTCACCCCCCCCGTCTTTTCTCGACTAGTAAATGTAAATATCTTATAAATAAAAATGCTTCTATAAAATATTTCTTTTTAGTACAGAAGACCAGGACCTACAAATCCGCTACTTACTCATTTTTGTATCCATTTTCCTACATAACAACCACCATTTCGGTTGATGCATTTTTTTGTAGGCAATGTGGCAGTTTTTGTATGCCCATATCATACCAGTTTGCCACCATGTCCTTGAGGAAGCGTTGGACCTTGTCGTTGTTGCAAACTCCCTACATTTGTGGACATTTTTGACATCCATGCATGACTTGTCTTAAATTTCTGTTAATCGGTGATGAATTTTGACGGGTTTAATTCCTTTTCTGTTCAAAAAAGGAATAACTGTGTGAAATTTACACTTGATAGTGTTGTATTGTCCTCGCCCAGAAGACGAAGCTTCCGGCAAAAAGACAAAGAGAAATATAAAAATATATATTTAAAAAAGGGGAAAAACGGAAGCGAGGTTTTCCGGTCAAAGAAGCAGGGAGAAGATAAAGAAATATATAACAAAGGTCCATTATCAGATCAAAAGATAAAGATGCGTAGGAGTATCTATCAATATAAAGGCCTAAGGGTTCGAGCCAACGTCAGGCAGAGACCCCAGCCAGCAGCCAAGAGGACACTCCGCGTCTCCTGTCAACAAACATCCCTCGGGCACTCATTGTGAACACTGCGCTCTTGCCAGCCACCGTTTTCATTGTGAAGCTCTACGCCTTACCACCCACACACCGAAGAAAATAAAGAAGGGTCCTATTTTTGTATATATGTATCTGTTGTTTATTGAAGTCCAGTAGTAGTCGGCTATACAACAATAGTAGCATCAATTGGGAGCTCCACCAGAAAGGATTGCCAAGCCAAGACTGAATATAGCAGCGAGGCATGTGCAGGTGCATGCACAACTAACACAACAGTGTTACCAATAGCCCCACAAACAGTTTCCCTGCGTCCCCAGTATTTTGGAGACCTTACTTTTGGGATTACCCTTGTATATAATTATAAAACACTGTTTAACTTACTCTAACTGAATCCACGTGAGGTTTAATATAACCAACTTTTTCAATATCCAATACATGAGTATAAGGCAAAGGAGTATCAGTTGATTTGAATGCCACAGATTTGACACGACTCAATATTTTTTTGTTAAATTCATTCCAGTGTTTACGTTCAGTTTCTCTGTATGCATGGATAGCCTGAAAAGAAAGATAAATCAAATGATTAAAAAGAAATGATAACAAACAAATAAAATTACTTTAAGAAAAACTGCTATGAAGATTTTGGTAATCTGAACATTAGCTACATAAATGAGAGTAACCTCCCCTTGTATGTTTCACTTTGAGGAAGCTGTTTATTTTGGTCATACATTTTTATTTCACTGTAAATCTACACTGAAAATATGAATTTGCTCGAATCAATACAACTGCATGTTTTAACACGAAAATATCATAAAATGTGTTCTTAATTGGGCTTGTGCATTATTTGAAATTAACTTAATTTTTATTAAGAACACATTTTATGATATTTTCGTGTTAAAAAATGCAGTTGTATTGATTCTAAAGAAATTTGTATTTTCAGTGTAGATTTATGGTGAAATGAAAATGGCCGACCAAAACAAACGTCTTCCTCAAAGTGAAATGTACAAGAGGAGGGTGGACCTGGGAGTAATTGTGATTAAAATTGTTCTTAAGTTTTATTTAGTGTTCAATTTGAAATACGCGGGTTGCGACGTAGCAAGGGAGATAATTAATATCAGTTATCTGCAAGTGTGTCCGAAAGTCTTGTCACCCCTACATATTGTTTTAACTTTCATTATTCTTTTTTGTTGATAATACTAAATATAAGTTATGTGATTATTTTACCTCTATAAAATGTTTAAAAACTAAATTATTTTCTAGAATTCTGCTTGTATTATGTAATTATTTTACTTCTAAAAAAAATATAAAATAAATAAATAATAAAATAAAAAAAATGTAAGGGTGACAAGACTTTCCATCTCTGGCATTCCTGAAAATGGACAACAATATTTAGTTCACAGACCACAGTGACAATGGTTATCAGTGTTAAATTAAATGATCTAAAATCTAAATAAATGCTTCTGATTTCTGTTTTGCAATTTCCCCATTCATAATATGTCATACACATAAATGGGCCCATTTCATTACAATATTGAATATAACAATGTTTTCAATTTCATATGCACTTGAAGCATACAAAAGCACCTATTAAATAAGGTATTCATGTTCCTGACATTAGTACATTAGGTACCACCAAACCGTTTAGGCCATCTTGAATAAAACGGAAATAGATATTTTCCGAACTTTGTTTATAAAAAATCTCGTAAAAAAAAAAGATCGTACAGGGTTGTTACAAAGAAAAATAGTTAATTCAAAGATCAAATTATCCGATTGGGAAAAATTACATCGTTATTTAAAAAATAAACAAACCTGCCCGTATTACATGCGAAAGGGTAATTTTCAGACCGTAATATAGACAGAAAAGTTACTAATTATTTCCCTTTTACAATTAACCAGTAAAAGTATGGAATGAAAACTTGAATATTTTTTCTAAGATAAAAACTGATAAAATAATCTATTATATACTTTTTATTCTAATTATTGCAAAAAGTTAAATTAAAATAATTTTTCACGCTACACTGTCAGACCTAACAGGAAAAACTTCGGTTACTTAGAAGCGTCTCGTCTCTTTGTAAAACAAATATGTCAGCAATGCTCTTCCGTACATTCTAAGGATCACACATTACTATTCAACAATAAAAAATTACAAATTCTTTAAAATATTAATTCAGGTGAACTAAGTTTATAAAATTCATATTTAAATATCCGTGAAAAAATTCGATTTTTGACGCAGGAAAAAAAAAAAATTTAATTTATTTCACGCAAGAAAATAAAAAATATTTAATCACACAAAGATTGAAAATCTCTTAAAAATTAATTTCTTAAAAAAAAAAATTTTTTTTGACAATTAATAGAATATAGTACATACCAATTATAAAAGCAAAAAAAGTTTTCAAATATTAATTATTATGACATTTTTTTTACACTTTTTATTTCCGATTTCATTAATTTTCCTCAAAAAACTAGACCTCGTACACTCATACAATTTCATTGATATAGTTATTCAGACTCTTATCTTTATAGAAAAAAAGAAAAAAAATTTTTCTGACGTGTCATTTTTTTATATCATAAAATAAAATAGGGGGGGGGGGGAATAGACCTCGTAAAAAATATTTCCCCTAATATATTTAGAAAAAAACTATTTCAGATGTATTTACATCCAATGGTAAACATTTATGGAAATTTTCGTGAAAATCAGATTATTAATTGATTTTTCATAGAATTTTTTAAAAATCCTCTTATCGTAACTTGTTTTTAGCTACGTTAAATTTTCAGTTGATTTAACAGTGCAAAAATGAAAACATTGTTTTCATCATAATTTTTCATTAT
Source organism: Doryteuthis pealeii (assembly GCA_023376005.1). Lineage (NCBI taxonomy): Eukaryota > Metazoa > Mollusca > Cephalopoda > Myopsida > Loliginidae > Doryteuthis > Doryteuthis pealeii. The sequence goes on along the minus strand of JALAJA010000479.1, from coordinate 28,086 downwards.
TTCCGTATGCTGAAAATTTTTTTAAAAAAATCATCAGGAGTTTATTTTATGTTTTTTTTTAAAAATGGAAAAAAAATTTTTTCAAGAAAATATTAAATTTTCTGTAAGTTTCATTGTGTTAAATATAGGGTCAAATTGGTGGTACCATTATTCTATGTACTATACATGAGACTTTGATGAGTTGTGGTGCACCTAAGCACTATATGCAATAAATTTCATTTTCATTATTTACATGTTGTAGCGGAGATTGAACTCGCAACCTCCTGATGACGAGGGTGGAATTACTGTCACCCTTTTAGCTGAAGTAGTTCGCCCACTGAGAAAAATAAATGCCAAGCCGAGTTCTTCGGGGACAACGTCTTTTCAGTGGAGAGAACGCGTGTGTCGTATTTTTGATATTCATAAAGTCGGTCGTCACTTGAAAACTAACAACTAGAATATGTTTTTCACGTATTGAATAATCTCGCATAAAAAGTTTCGTGTAATTTTTTTGGATTTAGCAGGCTATTCATTGGTCATGTCGAAATATCGAAAACATCAGTCAAAAAACTTATAAAGCTGGATGAAAGGCTTTTTGAAAATTTTATAATCCCCACGGATTTTATTCTAAAAATTTTCTCAAAGAAAAAAAAGTCTGCATATTTAAAGCTGAAGAATTATTTTACCAATAAACCTTAAAGTGTTAGAACGAATTGAAACTAATTTCTTAAATTAAAAACAGAAAAGAAAAGGACCCTAAATATTCACAATAAGAAGAAAAAAACATTTCTAACTTTTTTTGTTTTTTTGAGGAGTAAATAAATTGAGTTAAGTAGATGTTTTCAACTATGGGTTTCGGTCCTTCAATGGGTCGTTACATAAAATTAGTTGCCAAATAAAAAAAATTGTGAACAGTTGTCTTGATTTATCATTTCATATTCATTACACTTAGGGTTAATGACGGTCGCAATTAAATTTTGTCGTTCGGGTTCGCAGTTAAAAATTTTAAAAAAAAAGTTTATGATAAACACCGGTAGCCAAAGCGTGGACTTAAATGTAATTTCCTTAAGTTCTGTTTTACAATTGCAAGATTGACACCCTTTTTATTGTGACGTTGACCGAATTTAGATATCTTAAAGTCGGAACACCAGTGTCATTTTCAGTTTGCTGCTAATTTAATCAAAATTTAAAAAATCCTTTGCATTATTTAGAAAAAAAGATATTTCTAAATTAAGACAAATTAAAACTACTTACATGATCCCAATGATCGTGTTCATAACGAAGTCTTTTTAGATAGGGCTCAACTTCGTTCAACCAAACTCTTCTCTTCTTCAAAACTGATATAAAATTTTCATAAAGTACAAAGTCAGTTTTTAGTGTTTGAAATATATTTGTGTCGCGTATAGCCGAATAAAAACGATCCCACCAATGGTAATTGCAAACTATTTGTAGTAGTTGGAAACTAGTGTCTTTGTTGAATGGAAGCGAAAACCACGTTAATTTGAGAAGAAATTACGTCTCGAAAGTATTGTTTATCAAGCACATATTACATTTGGATACAGGTGAACTTTGGAAATCGAAAATAATAAGGAAAGGCACACGGTGGCAATCCATTTTTTCTTTCTCACTGATGTTTAAGGGCAGCGAAAGAGAAGGAAAGATAAAATAACCTTTGGTACGTGAAACTTTTTAACTTTAAGCAGTAGGTTTGCAATTAACACAAAAATTTATGTTCATTAATGATTAAATGTTAAAAAGTCACTCTACCAAGGTTATTGTTTATCTTTCCTTCTCTTCGCTGCCCTTAAACATCAGTGAGAAGAAAAATGGATTTCCACCGTGTGCTGCCTTTCTTATTATTCGATTTTCCAAAGTTCACCTTATCCAAATGTATATGTGCTGATAAAAAATACTTTCCGAGACGTATTTCTTCTCAAATTAACCGTGGTTTCGCTTAATCAGTTCCATTCAACAAGACACTAGTTCAACTACTACAAATAGTTGCAATTACAATGGTGGGATCGTTTTTATCGCTAACGACACAAATATATTTTCAACACTAAAACTGACTTTAGTACTTTATGAAAATATTATATCAGTTGAAGAAAGAGAAGCAGTTTGTTGAACGAAGTTGAGCCCTATCTAAAAACGACTTCGTTATGAACACGATCATTGGGATCATGTAGTAGTTTTAATTGGTCCTTAATTAGAAATATCTTTTTCTAATAATGCAAAGACTTTTGTTCAAGCTAAAATTTAGTAATTAAACATCAAGCATTCAGAAATATCCAAATGACATCCACTCCTCTGTTGCTCTTCCGTACACTTCACAGTTGATATCTCTGTATCATGTTCGAGAGTTTCAGTTTCTTACAGTAATTTTTATTTAGACAAAGGCTCTCTCTAACCATGGAGGTTGATCCCTATAATTATGGAAGCAGCAGAGCGGTTACAACTGAGAGAGTTTTGATCAATGATCTCTGAAAGATCTTCTATTCGTTGGGCTTTACCGGTGTTTATCAAAGCGTGTTTTTTAACTTTTAAATATATAATCTTTGGACGACACATTCCGCAAACGTAACTAACACATTGAAATCTTGCGTACCGCCACAAAGTGCTGTCTCAAAAACAACACAAAAGTGTAGACTCGAAAATAAAATGAAATGAAATAAATCACCTATGACCAAAAAACTCAGGTTCCCTCATTATTTTCCTTTCTGTGGTTCTTGTTTGTCACAGGAGGCACCGTTATTAATAACAGATTACACGACACACCTTATTGAATAAAGAAACCGACCCGCGCACTGGCGTTAATCCGCCTTACATCAATCTATGAAATTAAATTGCCACATTGATCTGGTTTTCACCTTGCTCAGTGGGTGTCCGAGTCCTCCGGCGTCACTCCCTACTTTTAACCAAACAGATAAGTTGAAAGGTTTTTTGTATGAGAATGAGATATACATCTTCTTCTTTTAGACATGCGTGTAAAATTTAGGGTCCTTTTTCGTGGTTTCTGCCTATTTTTACACATTTAAAGAAAATATTCGAGTTTCCAATTTGTGCAGAAATTGTCCAGACTACTTTTTTATATTTTACTTTTCCAATAAAATCTCGGTACTTAATTCTAAAAAAAAACCTAAAATACCTATACAGCTATATAAAAATCACGGCGAGCTTTTTTTCTTTGAGAAGGATTTGTACAAACGCTATCTCAATGAATTATAGAATCTTAATAAAAATCACGTAATAAACGAGGTCATTTTAGTGGAAACATATATCTTTGTCAGATAGCTCTTATCTTCTTTTACGAGCTTGACCAAGGCACACGTCCTAATACACGAGCTGATGTGTGCTTTCGAACATGTGGTACGAGACCCTTATGACCTAAGTTTGCCCAAGTTTGAATCTAGAATATTTCTGCTTTCGGAAATTCCTACAAACTCATCGTATTAAAAAAACATTTTATTTCTGCTTAAAATGAGATCTATTCAATACGTGAGTAACTTCTGAAAACATCTGATCGCGTTCAGAGACTATAATGATCATAAGCCAGTTTCAAGTGAGACTTACACCGACATTTAGACAGGCTGCGTATATATTTCTAAGAGATTTAATGATTATCGGGACACAATCCGTTTACTACCTATCTGAAAAAAAAGAACGATTAGATCTCTCCGGAAAAAGAACATCAAGAGCAACGCCCGCGGGAACTTCCCTGTGACATTCTATGTAATTCATCTACTCTGTGTTGAAGAACGAGTCGAATCGTCACCATCAGCTATATTCATTTACGAGTTAGGGGGCGTTGTCCCCCGCGTAACACCTTACCTGCGATAGTTGGTTGTTGGAAAAGTTTTGGAGGCAATTTTCCAAAAATTTCGGGGTTTTGAAAGGCGATTTTTTTAAACTTTTCCAAACCAGGTCTATTGAAAAAAGTCAAAGCAGACAAAAATATCCAAACACCAACCTGCGTGCATCAGGTAAGTGTGTTGCGAGGTTACCAATCTCCGCTACAACATGTATAATAATGAAATGAAATTATTGTCAAAACACTTACATTCTGGGCTGAATCTAGAGAGATTGTCACCATCAACAACTCAATACAACATGTTGGAAATGTTCTTTCGTGTATAGTTATCATTATGTGATAAATAGCACTGAGTCACCATTCACAACCGGAGTGTGTGATCTCTCTCAAGTGAACGTATTCACATCTCGAATAGGAATTTGCAAGTCTATGCAAAGAAAAAAAATTCAATGCAAGTATTTTCTTTTAACTGTAAAAAATTTTGCCTTAAAAAAATTCATATTACTTTGAAAATCGAAGTCGTCCCCAAAAAACAAAGCCAAAAAAAGCTGTTCAAAAAACCAGGCCCTTTTTTTAGGTTTGATTTTCAGGCATTGTAAAAAAAAAACTTTATTAAAAAAAACAGCACACACGTGCTGGTCCTCCCTTTTTACAATATTACTAGCGAAATCTGAAACAAAAATAAAGAAACCACTCCTAGTGATGTCAATTTGTTTTAAAAGAGATTATACTTATTTAGCAGGCGCCGTCTCTCACCGGAAACCCCACCAATATCATGACAAACTTTGCTAGAGTTTTGATGGAAAAAACTATCTCAATGTTTGGTGCATTCTTAACAGTCCTATCTCCGAGAGATTTATCATCGAAGCGTGATTATAAATAAGCAAAGACTTTTTAGAGCCTTACTAATCACAACAACAGTTCTAGTTCTTACGAATAAAAAACAGAAAAGAAATACATTAAAAAAAAACGGAGAGTGTCGTATGAAAAACAATTAATAATCTGATTTTTCACGAAATAAATTATCCATAAATGTTTTACCATGGATGTAATGACTTTTAAACCACTCCCTACAATTCTCTGCGTTTTTCTGGTATCTATAAAAATTAATATAAATTCTCATAGAGTAGAGAGAGCAGTGAATAGTATATATTTGTTGACGATGAGTTTTCAGCTAATGTCCCCCTAAAAAACGGGTCTTAATCCGCCCCCGCGTATTTCTACTGATAGTATTCAATTGAGACAAAGTTTTAGACAAACAGTTCTTAGAAAATTTTATCTTGTTTATTAACATATAAACAAGATTTAAGCTTTAGATCTAAGAATAATATTCATATATGAATGAAATTGTATGAGTTGTACGCTTGATGGACTTGGAAAATCGGCGTCCTAAGTAAAAAAACAAGCCAAACTTTTGAAAAGCGTGCAAAACAAGCACTTTAACATTGTTCTCCTTTTTCAGCGGGATCTATATTTCAAGGAACATGTAGAGACTAAAAAAAATAAGCTTCATAAAAAATAAAATAACGACCTCGAGCTTTAGAGCCACACTCAACTTTTTTTTGCTTTTATAATAAAAATTATGGTAGAAATGATAACACTTATCCATATTTTCGTTATCTTAGTTTAATTGGGTGGCCAATCCAACCAGAGAATCTCATCTCTTTAACCCTGTTATTTTTTCTAGTAGAGATTAAGTTTATAGAGAGGGTAATTAACTCTTGAGTGCGTACATTTGTTGGCAGATTTTGTTCATCTAAAAAGTACACTTGTTGACATTGGTAATTCGCGTGTGTCGTTGAACCATTACTCTAAATTAAATTACACATGGTCTTCACATTCTCACATAGAGAGAGACGCGTACAAAAAAAAATCGAACGTTTCACGGATATTTAAAATAAATATTGAAATTTTGATATAAATCCACTAATCTGAGAAATATACATATCAAATACATGAATATACTATAACTTTAGAAAGAATATTTGTAATTGCGTTCTTATTTTATTGTGCGCCAAATAAGGTAAGCCGCGCTAAATCTCTGAGTGCCTGTTAGCATATGAACAGTGAACAGAGCGCCTTTGCTGAGATACAGTATTGTTTGTGTGGCGAGAACTGATGTACGAGGGGCAGCATTACTAAATTAGTATATATGCCAAGTGTTTGTCAAACTTAGATATCTTCTGTCTTGTCGCACTAAAGAATTTTCATAGCGTGATAATACATTAAAAATTACATTCAGCTGTTAATCAAATTATTCAAACAAAGCCAAAAAGTCCTCAAGAAAAAATAAACAGAAAGACCCTTATGTTACTATCAGTAGTAATGAATTTTTTCACTCACATGGATGTGTCAAAAAATTAAAATAATATCTATTTATCAATTAAAACCGAGAGCAACCCGAGCTGGATCACACCTCTTCTAAATATTTCATCTAGAAAAACTCTTCTCATACTCCAATTGGTGTTTTTCTAGTTAGGGGGCGTTCCCACGGATCTAACATATTAGAATCACTACTGAACAAGTAGGTGGAGATTTGAGTTTAGATTGAAGATCAACCTTAGCTGGCATATATTATTCCAAACGCGTGGCGTGTATAGAAAGACTATACCCTTTTTTCGCATTTTATCACATTCGGCCGACAAGGCTATGGGGTGTTTCGATATTTTTATCTACAAAAAAAAAAAAACGGGATAACGATGTATGTAAACCACTATCCCGGAAAAATTAATTAAAAAACATTTTGGGGAATTTTGGTTATTTTTAGGGCATAGCCCCTATTCACCTGCGTGCTAAGATGATCGAGACTCTTTGTAGATCTTTGCTACTCTAGTTTTGGGAAAAAATTTTGTGAGTTTAAACTTATAACATATATCTTTCTAATTTTTGCTGTATAAACATATCCCTGTACGATCTTTTTTTTTATTTACTTGGAATAGTTGTTGTATAGCGTCAAAAACAAAAGATTCGCGAACAATTCTATTTCCGTTTTATTCAAAGATGCCTAAACGGAAGTCCTACATATAAGGTGAATCAAGCCTTCCAAACAGGCCCTAATGTCCTTAATTGTTTTTCAGAGAGCGATGGGTATAGTACACTTCAGGTCTTTGATCTTACAAGAGCATATTTAGAAAAATGCATCTACAAAGAACCTTTAAAAATAATCTTCTGCAGATGCTGAAACGAGGTATCCCTCTTATTCAAAATAAAATCTTATGCTAATGAAATAGTGAAAAAAAACCACCTCCAAATTTGTGTTGATTTGTTGCTAAGTTTTAGGTGGCCGGCCCCGGACTCTAGACAAACTCATTCTATATCGCACAATTAGTGTGGTGGATCAGGTTGTGCAAAAACATAACCAGTAGAATCAGGAGAGCGCAAATAATGTGAGTTTCTTCTCACAAGAAATCAGTTTAAGTTTTGTAAGCACACTGATAACCATTGTTTCATCTTGTACTTCTCAGATGAAAACAGATATACTTAATTATTATAAGACTCAAATCGAGATCACAATAAACGGAGCGGATAGTTAACCACGAGATGGAGCTATCGAGAGATCTAAATGTTCACATCATATAAAACTATATTTCTCATTTTAGTTAACATATTTTTAGGTTTTATTTATTTTAGCTCTAATAAATATCCTCTCCTTTCTAAGAAGCTGGAAGGAATAATTACTCTATCTAAATTGTGAGCGAAGCCGAGACATATTCGGATAGAAAGAGATTTTGAGATTTCTCAAGGTTTTTGAGAAAAATCATATTTGTATGAGAGGTCAAACTAATCTTAAAAAAAAAAATTTTGCTTTAAAACTTCAAATTTTCAAGTATTATTCATACTCTCAAAGAGGAATATCGATGAAGAGAGTCTAAATAAAAAACACAAACAAACTGTAAGGCCAAAGCCTTCAAAACAGGCCGTTTTTCACGGGTGACGATTGGACTCTTTCGGTTTAAGCGAGCATCGCTAATACAAAGAAAATAAAAAAAAAACTTAAAAAACGGGCCCGGCGGGACCCTTAAAATCTATGAAATGAAAAACATTTCCAATATATATTATACTATAGATATAAAGAGAAGAGGCCCGGTCCCGGGACACCTTACCCTGATAAGTGTGTTTTGTTGGGAAAACTTTGAGGGCAATTTTTCAAATCGGGGGTTTGAAAAGCGATTTTTTTACTTCCAAAAAACAGGTCCTATTAAAAAACAAAAAAAAAACGGTTTTTGTAACCACTTATCGAAAATTTTAATTAAAAAATTTTAACATGAAATTTGGTATTTTTAGGCAAAGCCCCGAAAAACGGGGTATCTAATTTGGACGCCTGATAGTTTTGCAAAGATTTTGAAAAAATTTTTGCGTTTAAAACTTTAAAAAATTTTTGCTAAAATCATATTTTAACTTTTTTGAAAAATCCGAAGGCGTCAAAAAACAGCCCAAAAAAAAAAGCCTTTCAAAAAACAGGCCTTTTTTCAAGGTTTTGATTTCAGCATTGTAAAAAAAAAACTTTAAAAAACGGCCCGGGCCGGGGACCCGTTAAAAATCTATTCTTTGAAAGAAAACAGATTCCCAATTGTCTGTTTTTCTAGTTAGGGGCCGTCCCCGGGGGGACCCACCTTTACCCTTGATAGGTTGGGGTTTTGTTGGGAAAAACTTTGAGGCAATTTTTCCAAAATCGGGGTTTTGAAAGCGAATTTTTTTACTTTCCAAAAACAGCTTATTTAAAAAACAAAAAAAACGGTGTAAACCCACTAATCGAAAAATATTAATTTTTTAAAAAATAAACATTTTGAAATTTGGTATTTTTTAGCAAAGCCACCTAAACGGGTCCTAATTGGACGCCTGATGAGTTTTGGGCCAAGTTTTGAAAAATTTTGGTTAACTGTAAAAATTTTTTTGCTAAAAAATTTCATATACTTGGAAAATCCCGAAGGCGGTCAAAAACAAAAGCCAAAAAGCGTTCAAAAAAAAACAGGCCTTTTTTCAGGTTTGACTTTTTCAGGGGCATTGGTAAAAAAAAAAAAACTTAAAAAAAAACCGGGCCCCGGCGGGGACCCTTAAATTCATGAAATGAATCCATTTTTCCAATTGGTTTGTTTTTTTCTAGTTAGGGGCCGTCCCGGACCCACCTTTTACCTGATTCTTACGTTGGAGTGAAAAACTGATAAATAACTAATTGGATATCTCGCCGTGCTAGGGCGCTACTTTTTCCACGCATCGCCCGCGGGAGTTTTTCCAAAGTTTCAAATTATTTTTTACTTCCAAAAACAGTCTATTAAAAAAACAAAAAAAAAACGGCTAAAATAAAACTTAAGAACAATTTTAATCACATATTTACTCCCAGATGTATCAACACCACTACCCCTAAACATAGTACAAATAATACACTCTAGAGAGAAATAAGAAGCACTTTTGAGTTCTGGGGTATCTCACTTTTAGGGCCAAAAAGCTCTCACTTTTCACACAAATAACGGGATCAATTCGATACGCGACTCGACTCTGAAATAGCACACATGCATCTGTTTATGATCTCAATACAAACATTTTTGCATTTGTTTAACTCTCTAGAAAAATCATCTGTCATCAATAATTCAATGTGTTCTTAAAAAAATTAAATTGAGTAACATTGACAAATGGAGAATGCTGCATCACAAAAAAACAGGCCACACCAAAAGCCTTCAAAAGAACCAACAGGCCTTTTTCATGCTAATGTGGTTTTCGTGTAGTGTCTCTCTAGCAAATGCGAGTACAACAAATATGAATATAATAAATTACCGAGCGTACTGCAAAAAAAATATCAATATACTGCTCCGAGTAGCCCCTTTAAATGCTATTTTGTACAAGAGTTTGAACGATTATCCACAATGGATTAATTGTTTCACTGAGTTCACGAAGAGGGACTCTGAGTACCACCACGCAGCTTCCTCAACAACTAAGACGATTATAAACTCTATGCACTAAAGTGGTGGAGTTTGTGTTGTGGACATACTCAAATATACTCATTTGAAAGCTAATGTTCAGATTACCAAAATCGTGCAGGGTCTAACTTCTCCATATAATAGCGTAAGTTTTGCTAATAAATTGCTGTATTTTTATCATTTTACTCTCATAATATCTGAAATTCATCTTTAAAAATACTCTAAAATACTTATACATATCTATTTCAGGCAAACGGCTATCCATGCATACAGAGAAAATCTGAACGTAAACACTGGTGTGAATGAATATTAACAAAAAATGATAAAAACCTCTCAATCCGTAAAAGTCTACTTAAATATCTATGGCCAATATTCAAAATACAAACTAAAAACACACCTTTTTGAATTGTTTTCTGGGTATTCATTACACTACTTCAGCTGTAAAAGTTCGCCCGCACTATTAACATGCAGAGAAAGTTCGTTCTATATTTAAAACCTACACGATAGTTGATTTGTACGTCCACTGTGATAGTTACTGATGTGAGAGGCCATCTTAGATTTGGACAAGAAATTTTGGTTTAACTTTAAAATAAAGTTTTTTGTATCATTACAATAATATATCAACAAGTTGGATACTTGAGAAACTCCCAAAAGTAAGTCTTCTCCAGAAAAAGCCTCAATAGGACAAGCCACAGACAGAGCCGTGTCTCTCACTAGACATGTGCTGCTTGTGTGGTCGTCAATTGATTTTAGGCATGTAAAAAAAAAAAGCTTAACAACTAGAATACGTGCCGTGTGGTAGCGTGTACCCGCATGCACTCTAAAATGATTGAAATTGAAAACCATTGCACCATAAGTTCGCTTTCTGTCTCTCTTATATTTTTCGAGTGGCGTCCGTCTCGGCCCGGGGGACAACCTTATAGAGCGCATAATATTTCGCGTCTGTTGGTTGAAAAAAACGCTCCTTAATTCAGAGCTAGCAATTCATTCTCAAAATCTGGTGGTATAGTGGGCAAGCGACATATCTTTATCTGTTGAACTTTCCAAATAAAAACAAAACACAGGGTCTATATTAAAACACCACACACAAAAAAAATAGAAAGAACCGCGCGTGTGCGTTTATTTTCTGTAATCCAGTCGAAAAAAAATTTTAATAAAATAACCATTGGAATTTGGTATTTTAGCCACAGCCCCAACGGGGGGTCTTTAATGACGGGGCCCTTTTGATAGGTTTGGCAAGTTTTGAAAAAACATTTTGGTTTAACTTTAAAAAAAAATATTTGCTAAAAATTCAGTATTATACCTTGAAATTCGGAGCGTCAACAAATAAAACAGAGCCAAAAAAAAGCCTCAAAAAACAGGCCGTTTTTTGTGCAGGTTGGGATTTTTTCAGGGGCAATGTCTTTAAAAGAGTCTATGAGAAGAATAACAATGAGCAAAGTAGAAAGACCGCCCCGTGTCCAGCAATGCTATAAAATCTATGGAATTACCATGAACATTTCCCAGAGTGTGTTGTTGTCTGGACAGATTAGGGGCCGTCGCGCGGGGGCGACACCTTGTTTGTTACTTGCAATCAAGAGTGATTGTGGTGTGTCTGCGAAAAAGAACTTTGAAGGCAAATTTTCCAATCGGGGTTTGGAAACTGCGATGTTTTTGTTTGACAGGCTTCTGTATTATCCAGAGAAGCGATGCTCTCTATTTAAGAGAACACTGACAGAAAGAACTGAAGGGCTCTGGGCCTGACGTTGGCTCGAACTTCCTTAGGGCCTTTTATATTGAAGATACTCCTTACGCATCTTTATCTTTTTGATCTGTAGTACTATGGAACACTACTATCGAAAAAATTGAATAATAATAATTAACATGCTTTTAGTATACTTTTGGCTTCCTCTGGCTTTCACGGTCATTCTAGACAAAGACGGGAGGAGACCTTCGCTTCCGTGTTTTTCTCCACCTTTGGTCACTGCTACATCATAGATAGTTATTTTTTTGGCATAGTTCATTTATAAATTTGGTGTTAATCTCGTTTCATTAGTAACTTTTTTGTCTTGTCGTGTAAGACTAATTCGTTTCTATCTGTTGCTATTTTACTTTGGAAACTCGAAGCGTGCAAAAGGAAAACAACTCAAAGCCAAAACTAAAATGGCACGACTGTTGCGAGAGTAAAAATATCACGAGCACCTTATGTTATTTCTCAGCTTGTTTTGATATCTTCCAAGAAAAGACAATTTGATACACACATATCTCAAAAAATATAACATAACACTTTTAACGAAACGCCCGTGAGAGCAGACCGGGAACCCTCTATTTAAGAGAATTCACATTTGAAGTCATGCATGAAAATACGACTAGTTTTTCCCAAAAAAATGTTTCGTTAGGTCTTAATAGTTAGGGGGGGAGCGGCCCCTCTCTACTCGCTTATTAACCTGCATCGGTTACAATGGTTGCTCGAGGAAAAACAGCATATCACTCCTATTATGAACATGCAATTTTCCAAATTCGGGGTTTGGAAGCGATTTTTTTACTTCCAAAAACAGTCTAGATGTTGAAACAAAAACAAAAAAAACTAAAAGATGCGTGAGTGATATGGCATTACAAAAAAAACTGCCACATTGCCTTACATATAAAATGTATGTCAAACCACTATGAAAAAATTAATAAAAAATAACATTTGGGGAATTTGGGTATTTTTTTTAGGCAAGCCCCCTAAAAACGGGTGTTCTAAATGGGACGCCTTTGATAGTTTTGGCAAAGTTTTTTGGAAAATTTGGGTTAACTTTAAAAAAAATTTTGCTAAAAAAATTCCATTTTTAATATACCTGGGAAATCAGAGCACGGTCAGAAAAAACAAGCCAAAAAGCCTTCAAAAAAACAGGCCTTTTTTCAAGGTTGAATGTCCAAGGCCATGAAAAAATAAAACTTAAAAAAACGCCGGGCGGGGGAACCCCTAATACATATATACACATTCAATTGTTGTTTTCTTAGTTAAGGGGCCGTCCCCCGGACACCCTTTACCTGAGTGATAGTTTGGTTTTTGGTTGGGGGAAAGAACTTTGAGGCAAATTTTTGTACCAAATCTGGGTTTGGAAATGCGGGATTTTTTTACTTTTCCCCGAGAATCAACAAGGTCATATTAAAAAACAAAAGAAAAAAACGGCAGTAAACACTATCAGAAAATTAAATTTAAAATAACATTGAATTTGGGATTACATTTAAGCAAGAGCAACCTAAACGGGTCTAAATGACGGCCTGATAGTTTGCAAGTTTGAAAAATTTTTTGGAAGTTGTATAACTGTAAAAATTTTGGCTATAAAATTCGATTTTAATACTTTTGAAAAATCGAAAGCGTCAAAAAACAAAATCCAAAAAAAGCGTTTTCCAAAAAACGAGGGCCTTTTCTTCTTGTGGTTTGATTTTCATGAGGCATGTGTAAAAACAAAGAATCTTAACAAAAACGCCTCCGGCGGACCCCTTAAGAATCATTTGGGGAAATGGAACATTTGCTCAAATTGTGGTTTTTTCTAGTTAGGGGGCTCGTGCCTCTCCCGGAACCACTAACTACAACGAAGAGGAGGATATATTGTTTTGGAGAATAAACTTGAGGGCCAATTTCCAAAAAATACGTGAGGGTGTTTGAAAAAGGATTTTTTTACTTCTTCCAAAAACAGTTTCTACTTAAAAAAAAACAAAAAAAAAAACGGAGTGTAACCCCATCTTTATCGAAAATATTAATAAAATATAAAACATTGAAATTTTTGGTATATTTTTTCTAGCCAAGCCCCTGAAACGGGGTTATCTTAATTTTGACAACCGCTCTGATTATTACTAGTTTGTGTTGCACTTCAGTTTGAGGAGAAAGATATTTGATAAGTTTAAAAACTTTCAAAAAAATGTTGCTAAAATTCATTTAAATATAGCGTGTGAAACCCAGCCGTTTCAAAAAAAAACAAGCCCAAAAAAAAGCCTTCAAAAAAAAACAGGGCCTTTTTTTTCAGGTTGATTTTCAGGGGCATTGTAAAAAAAAAAAACTTTAAAAAAAAACCGCCCGGCGGGACCCCTTTTAAAATCTTATGGAAAAATGAACATTTTTCCAATTGTTGGTTTCATAGTTAGGGGGCCGTCCCCCGTAGCACCTTAACCTGATAGTTGGGTTTTGTGGAAAACTTTGAGGCAATTTTTCCCCCAAAATTCGGGTTTGAAGCGGGATTTTTTTTACCTCCAAAAACCCAGGTCTATTAAAAAAAAAAACAAAAAAAACGGTTGTTTGTAAACACTATCGAAAAATTAAATAAAATTTTAACATTTGAATTTTGTATTTTTAGCTAGGCAAACCTAAACGGCGTCTAATGGACGGCCTGATAGTTTGCCAAGTTTGGAAAAAAATTTTGGTTAACTGTTAAAAATTTTTGCTAAAAATTCATTATTTAACTGAAAAATCGGCGTCAAAAAAACACAGCCCAAAAAGCGTTCAAAAACAGCCTTTTTTCAGGGTAATTTTTTCAGCATTTTGTAAAAAAAAAAAAAAAACTTAAAAAAAAACGCCCGGCGGACCCTTAAAATCTATGGAACATGAAACATGATTTCCAAAATTGTTGTTTCTAGTTTAGGGGCTCGTCCCGGGACCACCTTGTACGCTAGATAGTGTTTGTTTGGGAAGAAACTTTGAGGCAAATTTTCCCAAAAATCGGGGTTTTGAAGCGATTTATTTTTACTCCAAAACAGGGTCTGATTTTAAAAAAAAACAAAGAGAAAATCGAGAAATTATTTGTAAAACCACTATCGAAAAAAATTAATTTAAATAACATTTACTGAATTATAGTGGTATTTTAAGGCAAGCCCCTAAACGGGTTTATAATTGGGTGACCGGCCTGGATTCTTAAGTTTGGTCTCAACGTTTGAAAAAATTTTTTTGGTTTTAACTTTTAAAAATTTTTTGCTAAAAATTCGCGACTTAATACCTTGAAATCGAAGCGTTGCAAAAAAACAGCCAAAAAAAGGCTTTCAAAACAGGCTTTTTTTTAGGTTGGATTTTACAAGTGTATAGTTTAAAAAAAAAAAAACTTAAAAAAAAACGCCCGGGCGGACCCCTTTAAAATTCTTATTTTGGAAATGAACATTTTTCAAATGTTGTTTTCTGTTAGGGGGCCGTCCCCCCGACAACCTTACCTGAAGGTTGGTTTTGGTTGAAAAAAAACTTTTGGAAGGGCAAATTTTCCAAATTTCGGGTTTTGGGAAGCGATTTTTTACCTCCAAAAAAGTCTTAATTACAAAAACAAAAAAAAACGTGTGTCTAAACACTATCGAAAAAATTAAAAGAATAAATAAAACATTGAATTTGGTATTTTTTTAGCAAGGCCCCTAAAACGGGTTTCTAATTGAACGCCTGATAGTTTGGCAAAGTTTTGAAAAATTTTGGCCGGTTAAAATCTGTTAAAAAATTGCTTAAAATTTTTCATATACTTGAAATCGAGCGGCGTTTTACAAAAGAGAAAAACGAAAGGCCAAAAAAAGCGTTTCAAAAAGGCCGTTTTCTAGGAGTTGGATTTCAGCATGTAAAAAAAAACTTAAAAAAAACGCCCGGCGGGGGACCCCTTAAAATCTATGGAAATTGGAAAACATTCCCCAATTGTTGTTTCTAGTTAGTGGGCCGTCCCCGGACCACCTTACCTGAATAAAGTTTGGTTTGTTGGGAACAAGACATAATACTGAGGGGCCCCAATTTTCCCCAAATCGGGTGTTTGAAAGCGGATTTTCATTTTTACTCCAAACAAGTCTCATTAAAAAACAAAAAAAAAACGCTTAGTGTTCTGTAACCCACTATCGGGAAAAATTAATAAAAATTAACATTTTGAATTTGTATTTTTAGGGCAAAGCCCCCTAACGGGGTCGAATGGACGCCTGATAGTTTTGCAAGTTTGGAAAATTTTGGGTTTAAAAACTTTGTAAAAAACTTTTTGCTTGAAAATTTTCATAATACTTGAAATGAAGCGTCAAAAAAACAAGCCAAAAAGCGTTCAAAAACAGGCCTTTTTTTTTCCAGGTTGATTCAGGCATTTTTGTAAAAAAAAAAAAAAAAAACTTAAAAAACGGCCCCGGCGGACCCCTTAAAATCTATAAAATGAACATTCCAATTGTTGTTTTCTAGGTTAGGGGGCCGTTGTCCCCGGACACCTTACCTGATAGTTGGGTTTTTGTTGGGGAAAAACTTTGAGGCAATTTTCCAAATCGGGGTTTGAAGCGATTTTTTACTTTCCAAAAACAAGTCTATTAAAAAAAACAAAAAAAAACGGTTTGTAACACTATTCGAAAAATTTAATAAATAACCATTAATTTGGTATTTAGCAAGCCACCTAACGGGTCTAATGACGCCTGATAGTTTTGCAAGTTTGGGAAAATTTTGGGTTTAACTTTAAAAATTTTGCTAAAAAATTCATTATACTTGGAAATCGAGGCGTCAAAAAACAAGCCCAAAAAAGCGTTCAAAAACAGGCCTTTTTTCAGGTTGATTTTTCAGGCATTTGTAAAAAAAAACTTTAAAAAAACCGCCGGGCGGAACCCCTTAAATCTATTGAAAATGAACATTCCAATTTTGTTGTTTCTAGTTAAAGGGCCGTCCCCGGAACACCCTTACCTGATAGTTGGTTGTTGGAAAAACTTTGAGGCAAATTTTCCAAAATCGGGGTTTGAAGCGATTTTTTTACTTCAAACAGTCTATTTAAAAAAAAACAAAAAAAAACGGTTATTATGGCCACACTATTCGAAAAATTAATAAAATAAAACATTGAATTTTGGACTTTTTAGCAAGCCCCTATACGTGTCTAATGACGCCTGATAGTTTGCAAGTTTTGAAAATTTTGGTTAACTTTAAAAATTTTGCTTAAAATTCATATACCCTTGAAACTTACCCGAGCGTTCAAAAAAGCAAGCCCCAAAAAAGGCCTTCAAAACAGACTTTTTTTTCAGGTGGATTTCAGGGCATGGTAAAAAAAAAAAACTAAAACCCCGGCGGACCCCTTAAATCTATGAAATTGAAACATTTCCAATTTGTTGTTTTCTGAGTTAAGGGGCCGTCCCCGGACACCTTACCTTGATAGTTTGGTTTGTTGGGAAAAAACTTTGAGGCAATTTTCCAAATCGGGGTTTGAAGCGATTTTTTTACTTCCAAACAAGTCTATTAATAAAAAAAACAAAAAAAACGGTTAAACATGTAACACATCGAAAATTAATAAAATAACATTGAATTTGGTATTTTTTAGCAAGCCCCTAAACGGGTTCTAATGGGACGCCTGATATAGATTGCAAGTTTTGAAAACCTTTGTGTTTAACTTTTAAAAATTTTGCTAAAAAATTCATATTACTTGAAATCGAGCGTCAAAAAAAAAAGACAAAAAGCCCTTTCCAAAACAGGCCTTTTTTTTCAGGTTGATTTTTTCAAGGCATGTAAAAAAAACTTAAAAAAAACGGCCCGGCCGACCCCTTAAAAAATCTATGAAATGAACATTCCAATTGTTGTTTCTAGTTAGGGGGCCGTCCCCGGACACCTTACCTGATAGTTGGTTTGTTGAAAACTTTGAGGGGCAATTTTCCCAAATTCGGGGTTTGAAAGCGATTTTTTTATTTCCAAACCAGTCTATTAAAAAACAAAAAAAAAACGGTGTAACACTATCGAAAATTAATAAAAAACATTGAAATTGGTATTTTTAGGCAAAGCCCCTAAAACGGGTCTTAATGACGCCTTGATAGTTTGGCAAGTTTGAAAAATTTTGGTTAACTTTAAAAATTTTGCTTAAAAATTCATATACTTGAAATCGAGCGTCAAAAAACAAGGCCAAAAAGCCTTCAAAAACAGGGGCCTTTTTTTCAGGTTTGATTTCAGGGCGATGTAAAAAAAAACTTAAAAACCGCCCGGCGGACCCCTTAAATCTATGAAATGAACATTCCAATTGTTGTTTCTAGTTAGGGGCCCGTCCCCGGGACACCTTAACCTGATAGTTGGTTTGTTGGAAAAAACTTTGAGGCAATTTTCCAAATCGGGGTTTGAAAAGCGGATTTTTTACTTCCAAACAGGGTCTATTAAAAAACAAAAAAAAAAAAAAACGGTGTAACCACTATCGGAAAAATTAATAAAATAACATTGAATTGGTATTTTTAAAGCAAGCCCCTAAACGGTTAAGGACGCCTGATAGTTTGCAGTTTGAAAAATTTTTTTAATTTAACTTTAAAAAAATTTTGCTTAAAATTCATATCTTGAAAATCGAGCGTCAAAAAAAACAAGCCCAAAAAAGCCTTCAAAAACAGGCCTTTTTTTCAGGTTGATTTCAGGGCATGTAAAAAAAAAAAACTTAAAAAAAAAACCCCGCCCGGCGGACCCCTTAAAATCTATGAAATGAAAACATTCCAATTGTGGTTTTCTAGTTAGGGGCCGTCCCCGGACACCTTACCTGATAGGTTGGTTTGTTTGGAAAACTTTGAGGGCAATTTTCCAAATCGGGGTTTGAAAGCGATTTTTTTTACTTCCAAAAAAAAACAGGTCTATTAAAAAAAAACAAAAAAAAAAAAACGGTGTAACACTATCGAAAATTAATAAAATAAACATTGAATTTGGTATTTTTAGCAAGCCCCTAAACGGGTCTAATGACGCCTGATAGTTTGCAAGTTTGAAAAATTTTGGTTAACTTTTAAAAATTTTGAAAAATTCATATACTGAAATCGAGCGTCAAAAACAAAGCCAAAAAAAGCCTTCAAAAAAAACAGGCCTTTTTTCAGGTTTGATTTCAGGGCAAAAAAAAAAAACTTAAAAAAAAAAACGCCCGGCGGGGACCCCTTAAATCTATGAAATGAACATTTCCAATTGTTTGTTTCTAGTTAGGGGCCGTCCCCGGACACCTTACCTGATAGTTGGTTTTGTTGGAAAACTTTGAGGCAAATTTTCCAAAATCGGGGTTTGAAAAGCGATTTTTTTTACTTCCAAAAACAGTCTATTAAAAAAACAAAAAAAAAAAACGGTGTAACACTATCGAAAAAAATTAATAAAATAACATTGAATTTGGTATTTTTAGCAAGCCCCTAAAACGGGTCTAATGACGCCTGATAGTTTGCAAGTTTTGAAAAATTTTTTGGTTAACTTTAAAAAATTTTGCTAAAATTCATATACTTGAAATCGAGCGTCAAAAACAAAGCCAAAAAAAGCCTTCAAAAACAGGCCTTTTTTTCAGGTTGATTTCAGGCATGTTAAAAAAAAAAAAACTTAAAAAACGCCCGGCGGACCCCTTAAATCTATGAAATGAAACATTCCAATTGTTGTTTCTAGTTAGGGGGGCCGTCCCCGGACACCTTACCTGATAGTTGGTTTGTTGGAAAAACTTTGAGGCAATTTTCCAAATCGGGGTTTGAAGCGATTTTTTTTTACTTCCAAACGGTCTATTAAAAAAAAAACAAAAAAAACGGTGTAAAACAACTATCGAAAATTAATAAAAATTAACATTGAATTTGGTATTTTTAGCAAGCCCCTAACGGGTCTAATGACGCCTGATAGTTTTTGCAAGTTTTGAAAATTTTTGGTTAACTTTAAAAAATTTTGCTAAAATTCAATATACTTGAAATCGAGCGTCAAAAAAACAAGCCAAAAAGCCTTCCAAAACAGGCCTTTTTTTTCAGGTTGATTTTCAGGCATGTAAAAAAAAAAAACTTTAAAAAAACGCCCGGCGGACCCCTTAAAAAATTAACATTCCAATTGTTGTTTTTCTAGTTAGGGGCCGTCCCCGGACACCTTACCTGATAGTTGGTTTTGTTGGAAAAAACTTTGAGGCAATTTTCCAAAAATCGGGGTTTGAAGCGATTTTTTTACTTCCAAAAACAGTCTATTAAAAAAACAAAAAAAAACGGTTGTAACACTATCGAAAATTAATAAAAATAACATTGAATTTGGTATTTTTAGCAAGCCCCTAAACGGGTCTAATGACGCCTGATAGTTTGCAAGTTTGAAAAAATTTTGGTTAAACTTTAAAAAAATTTTGCTAAAATTCATTTATACTACTTGAAATCGAGCGTCAAAAACAAGCCAAAAAAAGCGTTCAAAAAAACAGGCCTTTTTTTCAGGTTGATTTCAGGCATGTAAAAAAAAAAAAACTTAAAAAAAAACGCCCGGCGGACCCCTTAAAAATCTATGAAAATGAACATTCCAATTGTTGTTTCTAGTTAGGGGGCCGTCCCCGGACACCTTACCTGATAGTTGGTTTGTTGGAAAAACTTTGAGGCAATTTTCCAAAATCGGGGTTTGAAGCGATTTTTTTACTTCCAAAACAGTCTATTAAAAAACAAAAAAAACGGTGTAACACTATCGAAAAATTAATAAAATAACATTGAATTTGGTATTTTTAGCAAGCCCCTAACGGGTCTAATGACGCCTGATAGTTTGCAAGTTTGAAAATTTTGGTTAAACTTTAAAAATTTTGCTTAAAATTCATATACTTTGAAATCGAGCGTCAAAAAAACAAGCCAAAAAGCCTTCAAAAACAGGCCTTTTTTTCAGGTTGATTTCAGGCATGTAAAAAAAAAAAACTTAAAAAAACGCCCGGCGGACCCCTTAAAATCTATGAAATTGAACATTCCAATTGTTGTTTCTAGTTAGGGGGCCGTCCCCGGACACCTTACCTGATAGTTGGTTTGTTGGGAAAAACTTTGAGGCAATTTTTCCAAAATCGGGGTTTGAAAGCGATTTTTTTACTTCCAAACAGGTCTATTAAAAAAACAAAAAAAAAAACGGTGTAACACTATCGAAAAATTAATAAAATAACATTGAATTTGGTATTTTTAGCAAGCCCCTAACGGGTCTAATGACGCCCATAGTTTGAATATTTGGAAATTTTTTAAAAATTTTTTTGCTAAAAAAATTTCATATACTTAAAATCGAGCGTCAAAAAACAAGCCAAAAAGCCTTCAAAACAGGCCTTTTTTCAGGTTGATTTCAGGCATGTAAAAAAAAAACTTAAAAAAACGCCCGGCGGGACCCCTTAAAATCTATGAAATTGAACATTCCAATTGTTGTTTCTAGTTAGGGGCCGTCCCCGGACACCTTACCTGATAGTTGGTTTGTTGGAAAACTTTGAGGCAATTTTTCCAAATCGGGGTTTGAAGCGATTTTTTTTACTTCCAAAACAGTCTATTAAAAAAAAAAAAAAAAACGGTGTAAACACTATCGAAAATTAATAAAATAACATTGAATTTGGTATTTTTAGCAAGCCCCTAACGGGTCTAATGACGCCTGATAGTTTGCAAGTTTGAAAAATTTTGGTTAACTTTAAAAAATTTTGCTAAAATTCATATACTTGAAAATCGAGCGTCAAAAAACAAGCCAAAAAGCCTTCAAAAACAGGCCTTTTTTTCAGGTTGATTTTCAGGCATGTAAAAAAAAAACTTAAAAAACGCCCGGCGGACCCCTTAAATCTATGAAAAGAACATTCCAATTGTTGTTTCTAGTTAGGGGGCCGTCCCCGGACACCTTACCTGATAGTTGGTTTGTTGGAAAACTTTTGGGCAATTTTCCAAATCGGGGTTTGAAGCGATTTTTTTTACTTCCAAACAGTCTATTAAAAAACAAAAAAAAAACGGTGTAACACTATCGAAAAATTAATAAAATAACATTGAATTTGGTATTTTTAGCAAGCCCCTAACGGGTCTAATGACGCCTGATAGTTTGCAAGTTTGAAAAATTTTGGTTAACTTTAAAAATTTTGCTTAAAATTCATATACTTGAAATCGAGCGTCAAAAAACAAGCCAAAAAGCCTTCAAAACAGGCCTTTTTTCAGGTTGATTTCAGGCATGTAAAAAAAAAACTTAAAAAACGCCCGGCGGACCCCTTAAATCTATGAAAATGAACATTCCAATTGTTGTTTCTAGTTAGGGGCCGTCCCCGGACACCTTACCTGATAGTTGGTTTGTTGGAAAACTTTGAGGCAATTTTCCAAATCGGGGTTTGAAGCGATTTTTTTTACTTCCAAACAGTCTATTAAAAAACAAAAAAAAAAAACGTGTAACACTATCGAAAAATTAATAAAAATAACATTGAATTTGGTATTTTTAGCAAGCCCCTAACGGGTCTAATGACGCCTGATAGTTTGCAAGTTTGAAAAATTTTGGTTAACTTTAAAAAAATTTTGCTAAAATTCATATACTTGAAATCGAGCGTCAAAAAACAAGCCAAAAAAAGCCTTCAAAACAGGCCTTTTTTCAGGTTGATTTCAGGCATGTAAAAAAAAACTTAAAAACGCCCGGCGGACCCCTTAAATCTATGAAAAATGAACATTCCAATTGTTGTTTCTAGTTAGGGGCCGTCCCCGGACACCTTACCTGATAGTTGGTTTGTTGGAAAACTTTGAGGCAATTTTCCAAATCGGGGTTTGAAGCGATTTTTTTACTTCCAAACAGTCTATTAAAAAAAAACAAAAAAAACGGTGTAACACTATCGAAAATTAATAAAATAACATTGAATTTGGTATTTTTAGCAAGCCCCTAACGGGTCTAATGACGCCTGATAGTTTGCAAGTTTGAAAATTTTGGTTAACTTTAAAAAATTTTGCTTAAAATTCATATATACTTGAAATCGAGCGTCAAAAACAAGCCAAAAAAGCCTTCAAAACAGGCCTTTTTTCAGGTTGATTTCAGGCATGTAAAAAAAAAAAACTTAAAAACGCCCGGCGGACCCCTTAAATCTATGAAATGAACATTCCAATTGTTGTTTCTAGTTAGGGGCCGTCCCCGGACACCTTACCTGATAGTTGGTTTGTTGGAAAACTTTGAGGCAATTTTCCAAATCGGGGTTTGAAGCGATTTTTTTTACTTCCAAACAGTCTATTAAAAAACAAAAAAAAACGGTGTAACACTATCGAAAATTAAAAAATAACATTGAATTTGGTATTTTTAGCAAGCCCCTAACGGGTCTAATGACGCCTGATAGTTTGCAAGTTTGAAAATTTTGGTTAACTTTAAAAATTTTGCTTAAATTCATATACTTGAAATCGAGCGTCAAAAACAAGCCAAAAAAGCCTTCAAAACAGGCCTTTTTTCAGGTTGATTTCAGGCATGTAAAAAAAAAACTTAAAAACGCCCGGCGGACCCCTTAAATCTATGAAATGAACATTCCAATTGTTGTTTCTAGTTAGGGCCGTCCCCGGACACCTTACCTGATAGTTGGTTTGTTGGAAAACTTTGAGGCAATTTTCCAAATCGGGGGTTTGAAGCGATTTTTTTACTTCCAAACAGTCTATTAAAAAAACAAAAAAAACGGTGTAACACTATCGAAAATTAATAAAATAACATTGAATTTGGTATTTTTTAGCAAGCCCCTAACGGGTCTAATGACGCCTGATAGTTTGCAAGTTTGAAAATTTTGGTTAACTTTAAAAATTTTGCTAAAATTCATATACTTGAAATCGAGCGTCAAAAAACAAGCCAAAAAGCCTTCAAAACAGGCCTTTTTTCAGGTTGATTTCAGGCATGTAAAAAAAAAAAACTTAAAAACGCCCGGCGGACCCCTTAAATCTATGAAAATGAACATTCCAATTGTTGTTTCTAGTTAGGGGCCGTCCCCGGACACCTTACCTGATAGTTGGTTTGTTGGAAAACTTTGAGGCAATTTTCCAAATCGGGGTTTGAAGCGATTTTTTTTTACTTCCAAACAGTCTATTAAAAAAACAAAAAAAAAACGGTGTAACACTATCGAAAATTAATAAAATAACATTGAATTTGGTATTTTTTAGCAAGCCCCTAACGGGTCTAATGACGCCTGATAGTTTGCAAGTTTGAAAATTTTGGTTAACTTTAAAAATTTTAAAAATTCATATACTTGAAATCGAGCGCAAAAAAAAAAGCCAAAAAGTTCAAAACAGGCCTTTTTTTCAGGTTGATTTCAGGCATGTAAAAAAAAAAACTTAAAAAACGCCCGGCGGACCCCTTAAATCTATGAAATGAACATTCCAATTGTTGTTTCTAGTTAGGGGCCGTCCCCGGACACCTTACCTGATAGTTGGTTGTTGGAAAACTTTGAGGCAATTTTCCAAATCGGGGTTTGAAGCGATTTTTTTACTTCCAAACAGTCTATTAAAAAACAAAAAAAAAACGGTGTAACACTATCGAAAAAATAATAAATAACATTGAATTTGGTATTTTTAGCAAGCCCCTAACGGGTCTAATGACGCCTGATAGTTTGCAAGTTTGAAAATTTTGGTTAACTTTAAAAAATTTTGCTAAAATTCATATACTTGAAATCGAGCGTCAAAAACAAGCCAAAAAGCCTTCAAAACAGGCCTTTTTTCAGGTTGATTTCAGGCATGTAAAAAAAAACTTAAAAACGGACCCCTTAAATCTATGAAATGAACATTCCAATTGTTGTTTCTAGTTAGGGGCCGTCCCCGGACACCTTACCTGATAGTTGGTTTGTTGGAAAACTTTGAGGCAATTTTCCAAATCGGGGGTTTGAAGCGATTTTTTTACTTCCAAACAGTCTATTAAAAAACAAAAAAAAACGGTGTAACACTATCGAAAATTAATAAAATAACATTGAATTTGGTATTTTTAGCAAGCCCCTAACGGGTCTAATGACGCCTGATAGTTTGCAAGTTTGAAAATTTTGGTTAACTTTAAAAAATTTTGCTAAAATTCATATACTTGAAATCGAGCGTCAAAAACAAGCCAAAAAGCCTTCAAAACAGGCCTTTTTTTCAGGTTGATTTCAGGCATGTAAAAAAAAACTTAAAAACGCCCGGCGGACCCCTTAAATCTATGAAATGAACATTCCAATTGTTGTTTCTAGTTAGGGGCCGTCCCCGGACACCTTACCTGATAGTTGGTTTGTTGGAAAACTTTGAGGCAATTTTCCAAATCGGGGTTTGAAGCGATTTTTTTACTTCCAAACAGTCTATTAAAAAAACAAAAAAAAACGGTGTAACACTATCGAAAATTAATAAAATAACATTGAATTTGGTATTTTTAGCAAGCCCCTAACGGGTCTAATGACGCCTGATAGTTTGCAAGTTTGAAAATTTTGGTTAACTTTAAAAATTTTGCTAAAATTCATATACTTGAAATCGAGCGTCAAAAACAAGCCAAAAAGCCTTCAAAACAGGCCTTTTTTCAGGTTGATTTCAGGCATGTAAAAAAAAACTTAAAAAACGCCCGGCGGACCCCTTAAATCTATGAAATGAACATTCCAATTGTTGTTTCTAGTTAGGGGCCGTCCCCGGACACCTTACCTGATAGTTGGTTTGTTGGAAAACTTTGAGGCAATTTTCCAAATCGGGGTTTGAAGCGATTTTTTTACTTCCAAACAGTCTATTAAAAAACAAAAAAAACGGGTGTAACACTATCGAAAATTAATAAAATAACATTGAATTTGGTATTTTTAGCAAGCCCCTAACGGGTCTAATGACGCCTGATAGTTTGCAAGTTTGAAAATTTTGGTTAACTTTAAAAATTTTGCTAAAATTCATATACTTGAAATCGAGCGTCAAAAACAAGCCAAAAAGCCTTCAAAACAGGCCTTTTTTCAGGTTGATTTCAGGCATGTAAAAAAAAACTTAAAAAACGCCCGGCGGACCCCTTAAATCTATGAAATGAACATTCCAATTGTTGTTTCTAGTTAGGGGCCGTCCCCGGACACCTTACCTGATAGTTGGTTTGTTGGAAAACTTTGAGGCAATTTTCCAAATCGGGGTTTGAAGCGATTTTTTTACTTCCAAACAGTCTATTAAAAAACAAAAAAAACGGTGTAACACTATCGAAAATTAATAAAATAACATTGAATTTGGTATTTTTAGCAAGCCCCTAACGGGTCTAATGACGCCTGATAGTTTGCAAGTTTGAAAATTTTGGTTAACTTTAAAAATTTTGCTAAAATTCATATACTTGAAATCGAGCGTCAAAAACAAGCCAAAAAGCCTTCAAAACAGGCCTTTTTTCAGGTTGATTTCAGGCATGTAAAAAAAAACTTAAAAACGCCCGGCGGACCCCTTAAATCTATGAAATGAACATTCCAATTGTTGTTTCTAGTTAGGGGCCGTCCCCGGACACCTTACCTGATAGTTGGTTTGTTGGAAAACTTTGAGGCAATTTTCCAAATCGGGGTTTGAAGCGATTTTTTTACTTCCAAACAGTCTATTAAAAAACAAAAAAAACGGTGTAACACTATCGAAAATTAATAAAATAACATTGAATTTGGTATTTTTAGCAAGCCCCTAACGGGTCTAATGACGCCTGATAGTTTGCAAGTTTGAAAATTTTGGTTAACTTTAAAAATTTTGCTAAAATTCATATACTTGAAATCGAGCGTCAAAAACAAGCCAAAAAGCCTTCAAAACAGGCCTTTTTTCAGGTTGATTTCAGGCATGTAAAAAAAAACTTAAAAACGCCCGGCGGACCCCTTAAATCTATGAAATGAACATTCCAATTGTTGTTTCTAGTTAGGGGCCGTCCCCGGACACCTTACCTGATAGTTGGTTTGTTGGAAAACTTTGAGGCAATTTTCCAAATCGGGGTTTGAAGCGATTTTTTTACTTCCAAACAGTCTATTAAAAAAACAAAAAAACGGGTGTAACACTATCGAAAATTAATAAAATAACATTGAATTTGGTATTTTTAGCAAGCCCCTAACGGGTCTAATGACGCCTGATAGTTTGCAAGTTTGAAAATTTTGGTTAACTTTAAAAATTTTGCTAAAATTCATATACTTGAAATCGAGCGTCAAAAACAAGCCAAAAAGCCTTCAAAACAGGCCTTTTTTCAGGTTGATTTCAGGCATGTAAAAAAAAACTTAAAAACGCCCGGCGGACCCCTTAAATCTATGAAATGAACATTCCAATTGTTGTTTCTAGTTAGGGGCCGTCCCCGGACACCTTACCTGATAGTTGGTTTGTTGGAAAACTTTGAGGCAATTTTCCAAATCGGGGTTTGAAGCGATTTTTTTACTTCCAAACAGTCTATTAAAAAAAAAAAAAAACGGTGTAACACTATCGAAAATTAATAAAATAACATTGAATTTGGTATTTTTAGCAAGCCCCTAACGGGTCTAATGACGCCTGATAGTTTGCAAGTTTGAAAATTTTGGTTAACTTTAAAAATTTTGCTAAAATTCATATACTTGAAATCGAGCGTCAAAAAACAAGCCAAAAAGCCTTCAAAACAGGCCTTTTTTCAGGTTGATTTCAGGCATGTAAAAAAAAAACTTAAAAACGCCCGGCGGACCCCTTAAATCTATGAAATGAACATTCCAATTGTTGTTTCTAGTTAGGGGCCGTCCCCGGACACCTTACCTGATAGTTGGTTTGTTGGAAAACTTTGAGGCAATTTTCCAAATCGGGGTTTGAAGCGATTTTTTTTACTTCCAAACAGTCTATTAAAAAACAAAAAAAACGGTGTAACACTATCGAAAATTAATAAAATAACATTGAATTTGGTATTTTTAGCAAGCCCCTAACGGGTCTAATGACGCCTGATAGTTTGCAAGTTTGAAAATTTTGGTTAACTTTTAAAAATTTTGCTAAAATTCATATACTTGAAATCGAGCGTCAAAAACAAGCCAAAAAGCCTTCAAAACAGGCCTTTTTTCAGGTTGATTTCAGGCATGTAAAAAAAAACTTAAAAACGCCCGGCGGACCCCTTAAATCTATGAAATGAACATTCCAATTGTTGTTTCTAGTTAGGGGCCGTCCCCGGACACCTTACCTGATAGTTGGTTTGTTGGAAAACTTTGAGGCAATTTTCCAAATCGGGGTTTGAAGCGATTTTTTTACTTCCAAACAGTCTATTAAAAAACAAAAAAAACGGTGTAACACTATCGAAAATTAATAAAAATAACATTGAATTTGGTATTTTTAGCAAGCCCCTAACGGGTCTAATGACGCCTGATAGTTTGCAAGTTTGAAAATTTTGGTTAACTTTAAAAATTTTGCTAAAATTCATATACTTGAAATCGAGCGTCAAAAACAAGCCAAAAAGCCTTCAAAACAGGCCTTTTTTCAGGTTGATTTCAGGCATGTAAAAAAAAACTTAAAAACGCCCGCGGACCCCTTAAATCTATGAAATGAACATTCCAATTGTTGTTTCTAGTTAGGGGCCGTCCCCCGACACCTTACCTGATAGTTGGTTTGTTGGAAAACTTTGAGGCAATTTTCCAAATCGGGGTTTGAAGCGATTTTTTTACTTAACAGTCTATTAAAAAACAAAAAAAAAAAAACGGTGTAACACTATCGAAAATTAATAAAATAACATTGAATTTTGGTATTTTTAGCAAGCCCCTAACGGTCTAATGACGCCTGATAGTTTGCAAGTTTGAAAATTTTGGGTTAACTGTAATAAATTTTTGCTTAAAATTTTCAATATACTGAAATCGA
>JALAJA010000478.1:0-42986 GCA_023376005.1 Doryteuthis pealeii | reverse complement strand
CTGAGGTTTATATGCCGTAAAACAAAACCAAAACCAAAAACTATAAGATCCTTGTGGTCGACTGGAACATGGTGGCTAGATGTCAGTAAGTACTTAATATAAAATAATTTGCCAAGTTATATGTAAGAAATAGTTACTTGACACTTACTTATGTTACTAAGGATTATTATTATTAGTTATTTGATACCAATATACTGCAAGCAAATGTTTATTATTATAATAGAATTAGAAACTGTTACATGGGAAAAATTAAACATTTGACTATGCAACTATTTGGGATCAAGAATAGTTACTTTACCTTGAAACAATAATACAAATATTTTGTTATACACCTTGTTGGCAGGACTCTAGAACATATGCATGTTATCCCCGCAGCATGTGTTATTAAGACCCCACCTCAATAAAAAAAAAACCACATGTCCTAGGGTAGTATTTTACCAATCCTTCTGCATAAGAGGGAAAATATCACTATACTGACTACCCAAAGATCAATGTATTTTTTTTTCAAATTTTAAACAATTAAACAAGGTTTAATTAAAAAGTTTTTTCCGGTTACTAGATTCGGTTGGCCATTACCCAGGTTTATAAAAGACCCAGTCTGCCCCTACTATTACCCATAGCTGTAAGAGGAATAATCTGGATGCACTACCTTCCCAAGAGTATCGGCATTAGGAGAATACTACCAGCTTCGTCATCGCTCGCTTTACTCACCAGAACTGCTTCTTATATATAACTCCATCTGGGGTGGAATACCCTTCACTTGCCAGCTACTCACAGGCCACTCTTGACCAGAGTACGGTAGTAATTTCCTTTAGTCCACCTAAGGTTCAAAATAGTAATTTAAGAAACTGTTTGTGTATTCAAAAGGACCATATGACAAAGAAAACTCACCAAAAAATGTTTTAAAATGAATTTACAATGAAGTGCAATTCCCTAAACTAGGCAAAATTATATTAAAAAAACCTGTAGATGGTGTTGACATGCCATTAAAATCAGTCATTGAAGCTAGCTAGTTACTAAGGATTATTATCATTAGTACCTGTTAAATCATATAAACTGTGTACAAGCAGAATTATTATTATAAAAAGGATAGTTACTTGAGTGAAGTTCATTATAAGTAAAATAAGTAAAGTCGGCGGGGCGGCCGCCCCTACTAAAGTCCGAGTGGTATCAGCCAGACAGGCGAGGGAGTCTATCCCCTTTTCAATACGCGGCAGACCAAGGAGATTATTTTTAGCGTCTGAGGTGGAGCGCCACCACCTCCATCAGCTCCTCACATTTACCGCACAGATTCCCGATGTGTACTTCATATGCTGAGCATCTACCGGGCCAGATGAACAGGAACCTTGGGAACTTTCCTTACTCTCGACACGCTCACCGAGCTGAGTCTAAACCAGCCCATTGAATCAGTATAATGCTTAAAATATTTTGTATCAGATTGGAAATTTTACAAAACCATACCAATCGACACATTATTTCGTATTAAATAGGAATTCTGATACTGTATAACTGCAAACAGATGATCTTATTTAGACAAAATACAAAATTAACAAATACAAAAGAAAGAAGAAAAAAAAAATGAAACCTTGAAATGTAGTGATTAGTACAATACATTTAAAAATTAACTAATTTGGCATTAATAATAATGAAAGAAATTTATTGTGTACTCAGTGCCAGGTTGCACCACAACTCATCAGTCTCATATCAAGTACACAGAATAAGTCATTAGTGTCAAGGAACATAACAGTTTTACAGTAGTAATATGCATGTATGTATCGTCGTGTGCGTGGTGTGCGCAGTAGTATGTGCGAGAGTCGGCATTGTCATGGATATAGTTGTCAGCGGACTACAGGAAAGCATGGAGGCTTATGTGTGAAAGACTCAGTGCTCTTCTGAAGGCAGCCACACACAGACGCAGGCTAGTCCTATATCCCATAACCCACATGTGACCCTATGCCATAAAAACAATTAAATCAAAACATTAACTGAACTTGTGAAAACATAATGGCACAAGTCTTGACTATGATATTTTTTTTTCTTTCTTTTCTTTTTTTCTTTTAAATATCTTCAAGCCCAGATATGTTAACACTCCCCCAAATTTTTGTCATATGTCTCTTGTAAATTGACAAAGGAATAATCAGAATAGTACTAATTGGCGTATTTATTGAACTGACAAAAAAACACTCTCATTCTCTAGATATCAGAACAAAATTAAGAATTAGAAAGAAGTACGCTACTAATATCTTAACTCTTATATAGTTTTTATACCACCTCATTCCAACCCGCAGAAGTCACACTTTCATCTTGCCAATCTGCCATATAATTCCGTTGTTTAATATGTAACCTAAAACATACTAGAAGTCGTTGATCATTAATGGAAATAAAAAAATAACAGGTGGTAACAAACTTAAATGAAAAGGCCAGTTTTTAGCCATTAAAATATCAAAAATAAAAAAATCTGAAAAAAATGAGCGATCAGTCAAATGGGGGCTCGCTGGAAATTTGAAAAATTGCTGAACAGAGGTGTAAGAGTTAATTCCATATATTGAGAAAAAAATTTAGATCCATTTAGAATAAGAAAGAAAAAAAAAATCATTTTTTATTTAAATGTTTGCTTCATTCTTTAAATATATTATTTTTTGTTTTTCTTTTAAATTCAGCTGAATCATTTGTCTGGGCTATCATTTCTTTCTTTTGAGCGTTTTTTCCTCTAGTATTGATTTGAATTGTAGTGTAAACACACAAAATGGATCATTAATGTATACAATTAATGCGTATTCTTTGCTATTGAATATTATTGGCACATGGAATTTGCAATAAACTAATGCGGATATTGTAGTGGCACTTAAGTGGGACGCACCCCCCCCCCCACACAGCACACACACACAAAGTGAACATTTAAGATTGCCTTTGCTCTGCTATTAGTGGCAAAACAGAGTTATTAAGTATCTAAAGATTTCTTCATGTGCTGAATTATGCATAAGAAACTGAATAAAAAGTGCTTGAGAATTCTTGTGGAGAGGTCTGGGGGGCAAGTTTGAAAAAGTATAGTTTTTACGAAGCTTTAGTGACAGACGTTACCTCTAGGTGCCAGGCATTTTCTTTTCTAACGAATAAGAATTGGTTATTGCTTCAAAAAACCAGACTTGGATGCTTTATATTTGTTTACTCTGAATTAGGAAGACTTTTGTAATAACACATTATGCTTATAAATTTCAGTTGGTTATGTAATTTGAAGTATCATTAGAAATTACCTTTGTTTTATTTCTAATCTTAATAAGAATACACTTAACCTTGTTCTTTTTAAAATGGATTTCTGGCATAACAACTGACATGGCAAAAAAGATTTTTACCTGAGAAATTTTAATACGAGTGTTGAAAGCAGAAAAATCCTTTAAGAAAGAAAGAAGGAAAAAAAAAAACTTCATGTGTTCAGCATTTACAATCTAAGTTCATTTAAAAATATAATTTTAATAAAACAACATTTTTGTTTTAAATGTTTACTGGCAATGGGATAAAAATAATAACGTAAAAAAAAATAAACAAAAGAAACATTTTTTTTTGTATTTTCCATACTTAGTATATTTATTATATCCTAACCATCATTCAAATGTATATTTGAAAGTGGCAATAACTTTCTATTCTAATTTCGATAAATTATTCATGTTCGGCGGGGATGATTTAATTACCGGCAAATAGATATTTTGAATATCTGCGTAGGATAACTTATGGGCTTTAGGCACAGTCTCTCCGAGCTGCAATTAATTAAAATTACTAACAGTTCTCCTTTTCCCTAAATGTAAAAAAAAAAACCAAAAACAAAAAACTCGGAATTAATCGTATTCCAGGGCGCTCTGCCCACAATCACATAATAGCCTCAAATTGTGAGCTACACTTGCCCAACTGATATGTTGATAAAGTGGAAAGCGGCGCCTCCAGCTGGTTACCGGTAGCATAAACTTCCAATTAACATTGTTGCACCTAATTAAACCTCTCTCACTATAAGGCTGTTGCGGCGCGCCGGCCGTGACTTACGGAGCACAACAAGGTGCGATCTGCCTGGGGAGAAGATTGAACAGGGCGGAAGGCAGCGAGACCGGTTCTCACAATGTTTACCTAACCCAGAATCTATTCGTAGGGTTATCGAACAAAACCACCAGTAGAAAGCATCCTTCTCTTTGTAAATAAACCCTAGATTTCACTCCTGTTTACAAGAGAGTCGCTCTAGGCAGAAATCTAAAAGTCTTAAAAGTCCAACATCAATAATGTGAATGATATTATAGCAGATTAATCTTCAATACTTTTATGGCAATACATACTAAAAACTCAACGTCGACTATTTTGATGAATAAGGGATGATGGAATTATAAAAAAAAAAAAAAGAAGATAAAATAAGAAATAAACCAAAAGTATCAGGTCAAACTTTTACAATGCTGCCCACTCCCCCACAAACAATGGTCCAACGTTTTAATGTGACATTCCTCTCGGTTTTTACTTTTCTTTAATTTTTCTTTTTCTTTCTTATTACTTTTTTTGTTTTTTGAGCGGGGCGGATGGCGTTACTAAAATAATTTCTTATTTCACAGGCAACACCATAACTTTCTCGCAGATATTAACTATCAAATATCAAAATTTAGCCACATTAAATCAACGAAAAAACAACCAAACTTATCTGGATTTTTTTATTTTATTTTGTCGACGGGGCGGCTGTGCCCTACCCACCCTAAATTTATGTGTCAGTGATTGAAGGGGTTCTTAACCCCTT
Organism: Doryteuthis pealeii; assembly: GCA_023376005.1. Classification (NCBI taxonomy): domain Eukaryota; kingdom Metazoa; phylum Mollusca; class Cephalopoda; order Myopsida; family Loliginidae; genus Doryteuthis; species Doryteuthis pealeii. The sequence goes on along the minus strand of JALAJA010000478.1, from coordinate 38,221 downwards.
TTCAATAGCGCTCCTAGCACGCAAGGAGATTGTCTTAGCATCTGAGACCATGAAATTCTTCTTAGTCACGGGCAACACCAGTAACTTCTCGCCTAGTATTAACTATCAAATATCAAAATTTAGCACCATTTAAAAAAAGAAATAAGAACAACACCAAACTATCTGAATTATTTTTTTTTTTATGTCGATGGCGCTGCTCTGGCCTAAATTTGGTGGTCAGTTGATGGGATCTATCCCCTTTTCCCAATAGCGCGTAGACCAAGGAGATTGTTTAGCATCTGAGATGGAAGCAGCCACAACCTACCATCAGCGTCCTTACTTGTCTACCCCGCACAGTAATCCCCTGTGACTGCTTACTCATATGCTGACAGTTGAGCGACGGAACCGGTATATCGAACTAGGATACCTTGTGGTTTTTCTAGCGAATGCTTCTACATCATTAAACTAATGGAATTTTTTCTATTAATATTTTCTCTTTCAACTATTCTGTTTATTTCAATGTTTTCTTTTTTTCTTTCTATCAATTATTTTCCTTCATTTTAAGACTCAATAAAAAATCTTTTCAATCTTTTATTGAGTCTTTTTTTTTTTTTTTTTTTTTGTTTTTTTTCCAGTTACCATTAGCTGCTTTACCCACATATTTTATGTAAGCCGTTGTCTCCGAGTTTATGTAAGTTTACAAAAATATTTGAGTTATGTGTTAAGATTTTCATATTAAATATCTGACCTTTTGTAATTTATGAGCTTCTTTAATTAACGTCTTTCAGAAAATTTTTGTCATCTTGTTGAATTGATCAGCCATTATTGATATTATTTGACATTGCATCACATAAAAATAAGTTTGCGTTTTACAGAAATCGTGCCTGTAGGATATTAATTATCCTAGACAATGCTGCGGAAGTACTTCTGCTAGTGTATAGTTCCAGTTGTAAATACCTGTTAATCTTATAAAATCTCTTTCTCTTCAGCAATGTTTAAACTATAACAAAATTCACTGTCTCTGTAGACTAAAATATTAGTTTTAATTTTCTTATCTATGAAAGATATGGAAAAATGAATGCGCATATTCATTTTTTTGTGCCTTTGTTTTTAAAAAGTACAATTTTTCATATAAGTGTTTCCAGTTTGATAAATATTTCAGTGATAGTGGTAAAATGGAAGTCAGTGGAGTGAAAAAGATAAACTGATAAGGTTTATTTTCTCATAACTTGTTAGATAAATCACCAGCGCTTTAAATAAAACTTAGTCTTTTTCTTTTTGGAAATCTAATTTTTTAACTTTAGCTTCAAGTTACCTTCTCTATCTCTCCTCGTATTCTTATTAATGTGAATTATGAGCAATCATGAGAGAAATAAGCTTTTTGTTTTTTGAACTAAAATTGTTTATTTCCTTTTATTAAGTTACATCAGTGTAGATAACTTTGTGTTAGGGGGGCGGGGTGCATGATTTATGTTTTAGTTCAGAAAAAAATAGCAATTAAATATTCTTTCTTTGCTGCAAAATCAATGATAAAACTCTTTCTTAAATGGATCTATAGATGCGTTTTGTGTTGTAATATGGCAGCATTATCACCAGGCATGTCTCTTTGAGTCTGCTCATTCCATTCAAAGATGGAATTATGCAAAACGTGGGTTTACCCAAGACCCCAGATGCATTTGCCAGCAGATGCAGGGGACAAGAGGACCTTAATGAGTTAATGCAGTCTCCAGGGTACTCCTGAAACTTTCAACAGAACCGTTTTTAGGCCGAGGTTATAGCCGCATAATACGACCTAGCGTGCCAGACCTGTCCGCCCTTGGGTGGATTTACCAGGAACTAAAGTCGCCCGACGATTTTATGGCTTCTGACCACCGTACCCTTGATTTACAAACGCCCGTGCTGCAATAGAAGGGAATAAGACTTAGAAATAATGTGCAGGTTGCCATTGAGTAAAGTGGCTTCCTCTCGCCCTTTTTTGATTGATTTGTGTTAGTTGTGTGATCCGTATTACAAATGTTACCACGAGCGAAAGGTGGATCATGTTTATTGAGAGATTTGTGTTTTAGTGCCCCACAATTACATTTTAAAATGCGTCTTTGGAGAAGGGACAGCAAATTTGTTTCAATTTGCAACTTAATCTGTTGTGCGCCTAGAAGCTTGCACGTCACCGGTCTGATTATTATAATTTAAGGGATGTATTGAATGCTGATTGAAGTTACTCTTCTTTTATTTACATTTTTTTCTTTACTTTTACAATCGGTTAATTTGTCTGATCTAATATATTTGTTATTCTATTCCATTATAGCCGTCTTGTGGATAAATTCGTCATCTGGTTAATCTTGAATGTCTTAATAGAAACCAAATTATATAAAAATGTGCTTAGAACCGTTATGTGAAAGATGGCATGAAAAAGATTACCAGCCTTAAGACTACATGCCCCCATTTATACACCACACACACAACTTAAAAAAAAATATCACAAGCGCTTAATACCGCTTGGGAAAGGTTATGAAACTATCCTACTCTCCCCTCCACTAATATGGTAGTGATAAATAGCGATTTCAGGCAGACTGGGGCTCTTTAACCCTTGGTTACGGCAAGCCAGTCTAGGAACGAAGGAAAACTCTGAATTCAACTGTTGAACTCAGCTTAAGAAATGACCTTGTGTTCACAATTTCCTGCCCCGTGCGGAGGGGGTTAGTTGGGGTAAATTATATATATATAATATATATTTATATATATTGCCTAAAATACATTCAATTCATTGATGCTAAATGATAAACAAAATAAAAATTTACTATTTTTTTCCTTTATTTTTTCAGAATTAAGTTTCCTGTTCCAATTGATGAATGCTACGGGAATTTTTTTTTTGTTATTAAAATTTTTTTTTTATTATTTATACTTCTTTGGAAAAATATAGTTGGTTGGGAGGAAACAAAATTTAGAGCTTAATGTTTTTTTGGTTTCAGTATATGCAATGAGATCAAAATTATAAAAAAAAAAAAAAATCTATGATTAAAAATTTTTGTTTATTAGAACTTCACTTGAAAATAAGTGAACGTTTTTAATTCTAAATAATTCAAATTTTAGTTGCTGAATTGTTCAGTTGACAATTTGGGCACAACTTTCAAGGGACCAATAATTTCGCCTCAGATATATTTTACGGCTATTCCTATGTTTTTGTGGTGTGAACTTGCTTAAGAAAATTGACCCTGTGTCACATCCTGCTCGTGCAGAGGGGTTACGGTGTATAATATAGTATATATATCATATGCTAAAATTACATCTTTCTAATTTCTATTGATGCTAAATGCATAAAAATAAAATTTTATTAGTTTTTTTCTTGTACTTTTTCAAATAAGTTCCTGTTCCAAACTTTGAATGCTACCTGGAATTTTTTTATTTGTTCTTTTTTGTGTTCGGTAAATTTTTTTTTATTATCGTTATAAGATCCTTTTTTAGATAAACTCGACTAGTAGTCTTGCGTGGGTGGGGAAACAAATTTAAAGCTTAATGTTTTTTACGGTTTCATAATTTTGGCACATACTTTCAGACTTATATTTGTTCAGAATTATTTTACATTGGCTATCTATGTTTGTTTTGGTGGTGTCTTGATGCTTTTCTCTTTTTAACTTAAAGACAATATTTTGGTCCTTTATCTTTTTTCAACCTGAATAAGAATGTCTCCTCAAACATCTATAATATAGTTTGAGTGACTCTGTTTCGTAGTCATCATAGCCCCATGATATCTTTAAAGCTTTTTTTTTCTTTTTTTGTAAAAGTTGTTGGCTTATTTACCCTTTAGTTACAGAACATGTGCTCGTACTCAACTGCATATGCTTTTATTATAATTTATATATCTCCTTTGATGTCTGCACAATTATCTTTTAGCACCGCTGATGTCTCCTCAATAATGACTTGTTGCCCTTATTTTCGACTTGTGCTTATCAATAAACTTATCCCTTTTCTCACACAGTGGCCATTTTATTTTGTGTTCTGTGTAATATATATATAACTATATATATAATAATTATATATACACACACACACACATACATACATACACACACACACACCAACACACACACCACACCACCACACACAACGAATATATTGATAAATCTACACACTTTTATATGTACTTATTATATCTTGGTTCTACTACATATACAGATAACCAAATTGTAGATAGATATGAATTTATTGCTGTAGCTTCCAGATTTCACATACGTTTGTCTCAGCATTATAAGTTTTTGTGTATGTTATTATTCCTTCCCAGCAATTGTCCCTGTCTCTCATCCTCCGTTCAATGGCATAATTCAACCTAATATATCATGTATTCTTATTTCATTTGCAGATGGTCCGCTAACCCAAGCCTCTGGATTGAGGCTCCGCCGTCCAAATATTTCTGAAAGCCATTTCCTGGGGTTTACCCCCATCCTAAATTCAGGAATACCAGCAACCAGGAGCTAGGCTCAAAGTAAAGTCTCTGTACCTTTTTTTCTTTTTTTTTTTTTTTTTCTTTTTTGACCTCTTAGCCCGTTATTTTCTAAATCTGTTAATCTTTAGGCTTCAATTTAGCCTTGAATCTTGCATTTTGCCTATTTTAAAAAAAAAAAAGTTCCTAAAGCTTAAAGACTTATAAACAAAAGTTTATTTCTGCTTCAGCTGATGCGGAATAGGTAGGAAGTTAATCTGAACATTGGCCTTTCCTGCTTGCTCTTACTGCTTCTCAGTACTGTGAGATTTTTTGTTCTACACTAACATAAACAGACTGAGTAAAAATACATATCAATAACAAGTAATGTATATGTCCCAAGTGATCTTTGCTTTACTATGTCTTCCCACTCTATATTATTCAGCATGGTAAGTTTAGCATTATTTTTCAAGTAGTATAATTAATCATGATAGCTAGTATCTCTGGTTATTTTATTTATTTATTCTTTATTTCATTTTTTCCTTTAGATATTATGAAGGATTGTTAAAGCTAAAAGTGTAACATAAAATTTAAAGGATACTAAGCAATTGGTACATTTGGCTTGAAGCATTTCAAGTTGCTAATAATATATTAAAAAAAAAAAAAAAAAAAAAAAAAAAAAAATTTATTTGATAGGGGCTAGTACAATGTGTATGAAAAATAAAACAACAGAAGATGGATGGAATATATATATAGTAATATTATATATATATTAATTAATTTTTTAAATTTTATTTGGTTTCTTTTACACGTTTGAAAAATGATTCTACATTTTCGTATTAAAGTCAAAGCTTCAGCAGTACAAATCTTTGATTTATGTTTCTGGTATAAGTTTGAATATGAATTTATCCATGTGTAAAACTCATAACCGGAACAATATAATGTTACCATATTTAATATTAATTACATAGTATTTATTTCAATCTTATGCTAAACTGCACTAGAGTCAGCTTTTTAAAAAAACAAAAAAAAAAAAAAAAAAAATACTGAATACTAATAATGACTCATCGACACCTAATCAGTTGAAGATAATGAAGTGCGTCTAAGATATGACATTTCTCAATAATTAGTCTATTAGTATGGAAATTCTAATACAGACTTATATAACACGGCATCAGCCAAGTGCTAAATTTTATCATTACAAGTGAAGAAAAAAATTTCAAGTAGGTGCTGTTATATGTAGTACTATATTATTATGACAACATACACCACGTATGATGGTCAACAGTCAAACACAATTGTTATAATTTTTTTAGAACTGCCATTTTTTTCATGAAAGATCTTGGATAAATATATGTATTGGGCAGAAATATTGTCATTTTAAAATTGAAATACTATTAAGATTAATCTGATTTTACCACTTAGAGATGCTAATATGAAGAAATCAGGAGTATATTTCTGCTTGTACTAAATAGTCTTTTGACCTTTTTATATTTTCGGATTGGAGATTGTAAATTTTACTAGTAATGAGTGCTTAATTTAAAAAAAAAAAAAAAAATTACTATATAAACTATGCCCAAATTATTATATTAAGAATAGTTACTTGACACACTTGTTTACTAAGGATTATATTATTATTAGTTATTAGTATTTGACACCATATAACTGCAAGCAAAATGTTTATTATCGAATAGAATTAGAAATGTTAGATGGAATAATTGAAACCATTTGAATATGCAAACTACTTTTGTATTAAGAATAGTTTACTTGAAACAACAATACACCTTTAAAAGTATATTGCAAATTAAATATTTATTCCACAATTTTGTTTTTTATACAAACTAAATAGTTTAGATATAAAAAAAAAAAATGACTTACAAGAATGTTATATATCATGTAAGAAAATATAAATTATAGTAGATTAGACTATAAAATTCATATTAAGTGTTAACTGGAGTAGTAGAGGCGTTTTCATCTAAACTTAATTAAATTTAATAGAATCTTTTTTTTTTTTTTTTTTTGGTTCTTTTTACTACTTTCATAAGAAAATAATTCAAGTTTATTAAATATTTATAATATGGAATTTGACAAAACCGCTTGAGGAATGAAACAGTATTGTTAAGAAAAGATTTCAGGTAATTTGCCAAATAAAAATATAAGATGTTTTTATAATATATATATATTATATATATATATATATATATATATATATATATAGTGATGCTGATAGCTTTTTAATTTAGTGCGTCCTATGATGTACATATTTGCTTTGAATGAATCCCCAGGAAAATTTATGGATCCCAACTAAAGCTATCTAACTCCTACCTTGTAACCTATCCTGTATAATTCATTTTTAAGAAACTATTGAAATGTATTTACAGTTAGCTTGAAAATGGTGAGGAAGAAAAAAACACTAGGACGCATAGAAACAATTTTACTGTCCTTTTAGATTTTTGTACATCAAGGACGCAGGATGTGTACCTATCAGCATGTGTGTGTGTGTGTGTGTGGTATATATATTATATATATTATATATATAATATATGATATATCACACAATCAACCCCTCCCACACAAGCGAATGGGACACATCCAATTTTTTTTAAGAGGTTTGAATTCAGTTTTTCTTCTAGACTGGTTACCTAAAAAAGGTTAAAGAGCCCAGACAGGCTTACTATTTACCATTAGCTGGAGAGAGAATAGTTGGATTCATACCTTTCCCATGGGTATTAGCACTATTTAAAATGCAAACAACCTTGTTTAGGATTTGAACTCTGGTCACTGAGTCGATTTCCTATAATGATAACATTACACTACGAGTGCTTTAACTTAGTGATTGATATACTTGGTAAATAGTGTGTGTTAGTGAGAATATAATCAGATGATATTTATAAAATTTAAAAAAAAAATGCCTTGCTGGATTATATCTGGCAATTTTTAAAAAAAAACATTAAATATTTTATTGTGGCTTACCTTCCTTCTTAAAAGTATTCAACCTTTTTTGTTTATCAAAGTTTTTGCTATGAGAGGAAGGATAAGTGTTTAAAAAAAAAATAATCTGTAATAAGCCTAAATAATTTTCTACAATTGGCATTTACTGTGGAATGTAAAATGACATTTTAAAAAATAACAATTCACTTTGTTCATTTATCTTTATTTTGTATTGTCTTGTTGCTTAGCAACTCTGCTTTTCACAATAAATTCCAATTATTTGAAAGGGTACCTGCATATTATGCAATACTTAGTAGTTTTGATAAGTGAACAAGCAGTGGAGTAGCAGCCATGTGTATCCCCAAGTGTTTTTTTATTTTTTATTTATTTTATTTTTTTAAATTTTATTTTTTTGCATTCTGTAAAATTATATACTTGATAAAGTTCATTGACTGTTCAGTCACCAAGAAATAAAATCTTCAAATGGTTTTCTTCTGAGCTTTATTCATACAATACTGTTTTTGTGCCCGTCGTGTAATGGTTATCATCATAGGAAGTACGAGTGCAAATCCTGGACAAGGGTGTTTGCATTTCACATAGTGCTAATACCATTGGGGAAAGGTATGAACCCAACTATTTTACCTCCAGCTATGGGTAAATAGTAGGGCAAACTAGGCTCTTTAATTTTGGATAGGCAACTAGTCTCGGTGAAGGAAAACTCAGAATTCAAACTTGTTAAACCCCACTTTAAAAAAATTGATCTTGTGTCACATCCTACTTGTATGGAGAGGTTGGTAAATACATACTTTTGGGATATGAAACTGCTATTTAATATATATATATATATATATATATATTAATAATTTGAAAGCAATTAAAATGCACATAAAAAAATAAAAACAAAAAGGTTATTTTTGTCTTATCGATTCAAAGTAGAAATACTTTGAAATCAATAAGACAAAAATAACATCTTTTTGTTTTTATTTTTTATGTGCATTGTAATTGCTTTCAAATTATTAATATATTATAACATACTTAACAATGCTTCAAGCAAATTACCAATTACTTATATATATATATACACTACAATCTTAGTTTCTCATTCCAACCCTAATTTTGGATTGTTGCGTTTTACATTGGAGAATAACTCAAATCAAGATAAATTGAACTCTTGTTCATACATATAATGTAATGTATGGTAGCTTAGTTTTACAAATATTTACTTGTTTGCAGTGTATAGCTAAATTCATCTAGCTCTAATAACTGCTCAGTGTTTAACATATCACAGACAGTAGTTTTACTTGACCAATGGAAGTCAGAAATATCTAATGAATTGCATGTTGAATTTGAGGCTCGGTGCATTGCTCAAATGTTTTTATATTCAGTGCATCACAACTATGCATGCTTGATCGAACTTCTGTATATTCATTGTTTAATCATGCATTTTCTTATTCAAATTGACAGTGCGTACATGCTAGCTTAAACTTTTGATTGTCAGTCGTGCATGTGCACGCAGGCGCATTGCCTTGTTGTTGTATATTCGTTGTGCACTTGTGAATATTCTGAATCATCAACATGATCCAAGTGACTCAACTTGATTGTTAAACTCCTGTTACCTTGAAATACATAAAAGAACTAATGTCCTAAGGTTTGATTCAACCAATAATGAATCGCATGAAATTAATGATACTTTAAAACTTTCTCACTTTATTGTTGCGGAAACTTGGAAATGTTGGTCAAATTTGATTATAATTAAAACTGTTTTCATGCATGTTTAGCGTATCATTTTTATGTTTATATACATTTATGTTTGTGCGTCCTTTTGAATCTACTTGAATAAGATTTGGCTTTGTTGGCTATAGACACTGATTTACAGATTTAATATTGCCCTTCTCTGGTATTTTCTGTTAATTATGCTGGTGTGCTCACATATTGAATTAGATTTCATTGAAAAGTGATGATCCAGAAGGAAAACTTGCTTACAGGTTTAAAATATCATTTAGAAGTAAACTTTTCAGTTGTAAAATCTGAGACTCTTGGGTGTTTTGAATAACTACCTGGGCTTTAGAACAATTAGAAGATATAGAAGAGTTTTCCTTCTCCTAGACTAGTTACCTAGCCATGGTTAAAGAGTCCAGTCTGCCCTGCTATTTACCCATAGCTGGAGGGAGAATTGGATTCATACCTTTCCCAAGGGTATTAGCGCCATGTGAAATTCCAACATCTTTGTCCAGGAATTAAACTCACGTTGACGTGTCCATTTCCTATGACTCTAACCATTAGACCACGCGTCTCCATACAATTTGTAATTATAAGAATGTAAAAATATTGGCAGTATGTAATTGTCGTATTCTAATAGAAATATGGGACATGGCGCAACAAGAGAATTCAAAATTCTGGGACAAGGGTGTTTGTATTTCACAAGTGGCTAATACCCTTGGAAAATTTATGAACCCAACTCAAGTATGCGGTATTAGGACAGACTGGTGTGGCATATAGTCCAGGAAATAGAAAACTCCAAAAAGTTTGCCTGTCTATGGAGAAACATAAGCTAGATTTTACTGAGAGACTATTGTTCAGTCCACCGTTCTGTAATCAAAAATTACTCCTCTAATAAAGAATGGGGAACTTTGGTCATTTAGTAGTTCCATTTCTGTATAGAAAATGTATTCCTGGTGACAATTTTTTAGATTAATGGACATGGGTTAGGAAAAATAAATTTAGTGTTCATTATCCTTAATATGCTTTTGCATTATGAACTGGTTACACTTTTCATTCTATAGCTTATAAAAAATGCAGTCGTGTTTTTTTCATGTCTCTCTATGTAGTTAAAAAGTGTTATGCCTCATAGAACATAACAGCCTGGGCTTTTTGGATTGGAAACTAAATCAACACTTAAATATTAAACAAGAAATTATGATAGCATGATTAGTTGATTACATGATTTTCACTAAATGTTGTTTCTGCTTATTTACTACGGATGAGTCAAAGTTTTTTCGTTTTTTTATTCCTCTCTATTTTTTGGTAGTTGCATAGTAGTTATTTACTGACATCCCACCATGTCAGTCGAAACATAAAGATCGATTAACTATGGAGGCCATGCGACGAACTGAAGCTCATGTTGGCCCAGTGCTAAAAAATTGCATGTATCCCTTTTGGCATTCCTCTTTTGAGGTGCCTCAAAACTAGGGCTTATTTTTAAGGGGAGGTCTTATATTAAATCAGACTAGGTCTTATTTTTGGGGAAACATGGTATAGTATAATTGTATACTTCAGTGTAGAACAAATTATTAAGGAATTATTATTATTATGCCCTGCCTGCGGATCACATTGATTTGGTACTTGCTTAGTTGCAGCATATTATCACATGGAGTGAAGGCAGTTCAAACCAATGGATGTTACCGGCTGTAGTGTTGTGTGCCAACATATGCATTGCTTCCCTGTGTATGTGATTTTGAAAGACACACAGATAAACGTGCAACATTGTCTTATTCAGGAATTTATGCTTTACTTGGCCATTAACACAATGGAAGCAAAAAAAAAAAAAATTGTGTAAAAAGTGAAGGCACAGTTGACCACAGTTCAGTAACCAGATGGTTCAAGAATTTTTGATTACTGTCAAGTCGTGCTTTCAAAGCGCCGGTCCACTAGATCACAGAAGTTAAGCAGTGATGAGCCCATTCAATACTTAATTGCGTGACCATTAAAGCAAAAGCAGCCGTGCTGATAGAGCAACCCAAGTATATTGTTTTTTAAAAAATGACTTGATTCAGCATTAAATGACCCAAATGCTGATAGGCTGTTAAAACAACTAACTCCAGAAATTTTGCTTGGGTTACCGAGAAACCAAAGATCAGGGAAGGTCAGGTAGGCTTAAAAAATGGAGGATTCCCAAGCCTTGCTCCAAGCCATAGAGGCAAATCCAGTGGTAAGCACTACAAGAGTATCAAGCAAGCTTGGCACTTAACTGTCTAATGTATTTCATCACCTTCATGACTTCACCAGCCCTGTCAGTTGGTGCTTTAGAATACATAATCTGCACCTCTGCGGAGGGGTAAACCCCCCCCCATGAGGCACCTGTTGGTCGTGAGTGGCGACCTGCTGTGATGCTTAAAGACGGAATCTTGGTGGATAAGCAGTCCATGACATGCCACACACCATTTGGCCATTACTTAGGCTAGACGGATGGTTGTAGAGGCTCCCTCTGATCAATCGGCTGGTCAGGTCAAGCCCTAGCACATATGATTGTCTCAACCCTATTACCCTTATAGCAAGCGCCAACCTTTTTCATCATATGGATGCTTGAAGGCAGTCGCTGAGGGTCTTAATGTCCTGGGTATGACATTAAACTCTATCTGATGGTGAGGTTCCATTTCTGAGGTCTGGGGAATGTGGATCACCCCTTCATCACCATTGGTCCCTGCTCCACTCTGACTTGGAGTGGTAGTACTTGTTAGGGTCCCATCTATGGGTTAAATAGAAAATTTTACTAAAAAAAAAAATGAGTTTAAAGAAATTTTTTCTTCCAAACTATTGCTACGAATCTTTCAAAACTTTGCTGACAATAAATGACCCACAGTGGTTGATATGCTGTAAATCAAAACAAACATGACTTCACCAAAAGCATCTGGAGCTGCTGAATTGTGCCTCTTGTTACTAAAATATTGCAAAACTTTTGACTCACCCTAGTATAACTGTTTAACATGTATTGCTTGATGTGTGTAAGAATGAAAAATATTTGTTTGTTTGCAGATTTTTGAATGTTTTTTGAATTTTGCAATTTTGTTTTTGTTTGCTTTGTGCCAGATGCACTGAAAAAAAGGTGGCATTGGCTGCAGGACTTTCTCCTAAGGCATCTGCCAAATATGCAGCACAAAAGATAGCATCTCTACCAGGTAAATATATCTGCTATGTGCCCGAAACAAGAAGCCTGTCAGTTATTATACCAATAATCAACTCTACTAACATGTTAATAATATATATAAATAAAACGCTACATCACAGATACCTACAGAGAATCTTGTATGAACTCAATGTTTGCACTATCGCTGCAGATTCATACCCGTTTGCTCAGCTACTAACTAGCAGCTATCACTATAAGGCAATTGGAAGTCTCTTTTGAAATCACTACTAACAACTATATGTAGATATAGGCCAGTATATCATCTTTCTTTTTCATTAAGCAAAAAAAAAAGAAAAAAAAAAAGATTCATGTCAACTATATCTATTGATGGACTTTTAATCTTTACTAATTATCACAAATAGTCTCAAGGTTAGTATAACTTTCTTAACCATTTCATTGTTACCTAATTAAACTTCACCCCGTCAGCAGGGCTGTAGAATACACCGACTGTACCTCTGTAAGTAAAAAGTAAAGTCGAAGTATCAGCCAGTCAGGCGAGGGAATCTATCCCCTTTCAAATAGCACTAGACCAAGGAGATTATTTTAGCATCTGAGGTGGAGCGCCCACCTACCATCAGCTCTTTACTTTACGCGCACAGATCCCTGTGCTGAGTTGGCGGGACCGGTATCGAACTAGGAACTTGTGGTTTCTAGCCGAACGCTCTACCGACTGAGCTAACCCGGGAAAAAAGTATGCAACACTTCACTATGGCTAGACGGGCAAGTCGAGAGCTCGCCTCCGATCAATCGGCTTGGTCATGTCAAGCCCTAGCACCTATATGACTGCCTCAAGCCTATTGCCCTTATGGCAAGCCCAACCCTTTTTATCATATTGGAGTGGCCTATTGTCGCTATTAGCTGACAGCAAGGGAGTCTATCCCCTTTTTGCTAGCACTAGACGAGGGAGATTGTTTTGCTGAGGTAGAGTGCAACACCTCATCACCTTCCCCACTTTACCGCAACAGATCAGATTACCCAATATGTGCTACTCATAAGCTGAGTTGGTGAGGACCAGTATCGAACCTGGAACCTTACGATTCCTAGGCGGGTGCCTTACCGATTGAGCTAAACCGGCCCTTATAAGCTCTGGTAAGACTACAATATTATTTCATGTATAACAAGATTCTTGTACAATGCGTACTAGAATTTGGGGTGAAAAAAGGGTATAAAATTGTAGCCTCTTATATGACACAGTACTCGATTTTGGCACTATTGTTTGGTAGACCACATGTATTTCTGCTTGATGTTGTAATTGTGTACTGTGATACTGCAGTTATACCATAAGTGCTACTATTTTTATATTATTGGTACTGTTTGCAATAAGTAATTATTTTAATTTCATCAATAGAAATTAAGATATAAGTACATACAAGTGTATTTGCACTTAAAATTTCCTAAATGATTCCTTTTTTTTCTTTTCTTTAAATTTAAGTACAAATTTTAAAAAAACAAAACAATAACTGTGACAGTTAACAACCAACGCTAATAAACGTATTACGGTTGTTTATTACACACGTCCGTTCGCTTCACTTCTCAACGTTCAAAGTTGGTTGCTAAGAACGCTCTTTACACGAAAAGGCATGGGCACACGAAAAGGGTTTCATAAAAGAAAGATAACCCAAGTTCTCTTTCTTTGTTCCATGACATTAACATTAAGATAGATAATTTTAAAATCAGACTTTCCTTGAATTCATCTTTATATAAACTTTGCTAATTGAATAGCGTTTTCTTCTATTTTATGAAAATCCTGTGCTTAGTTTTTAAGGTATTTGTGTTTCACAGGAAGGAGTAAATATATCTATAATAAAAAGTCACGGCTTAATTTTAGTACATTTTTTTGTGTACATTTGTATATTAGCATTACCCCTATTTTTCACTTGGATTTTGGTACAAAATGTTTTTTATACATGAAAAAATATGGTATATATATATATATATTTACCAACTCCTCCGCACGAGCAGGATACGACACAAGGTCCATTTCTTAAGCGGAGTTCAACAGGTTTGAATTCAGAGTTTTCCTTCTCCTAGACTGGTTACCTAGCCATGGTTAAAGAACCCAGTCTGCCCTGCTATTTGCCGATAGCTGGAGGGAGAGTAGGATTCATACATTTCCCAAAGGTATTAGCGCTAAGTGAAATGTAATTACCACGTCCAGGATTTGAACTCGGGGCGACGAGTCCATTTCCCATGACTTTAACCATTACACCACGCGCTTCCTCATACAGGTAAAAAATATGGTATATAACATTGATAAAGTATTAGATACTTATTGCTAAACAAGTCCATCAATTAATCTTTTTGAATTCTTTAATGTTTGAAAAACTATTAACTAATTCATTTACCCTACTAATTGTCATTCTGCAATACTAACCACCAAATGTTTATTTTCAGTATATCTACAATCTAAACAAGTTGAACACTTCTTTATGCATTTTCTGCCTCTGCAGATTAATTCAACAACTTTGCTAAAAAAAAATGTATATTGATAAATTAACAAATATCTTTTTCAGATTTATATAGATCTAAGTTGCCTTGCTATAGTTGTTAATTGTTTTTTAATTGCTAATGTGCATGTATGCATGCATAATTTTATATATATATATATATTATAATAATATATATATATATATATATATATATATATATTATTATATTATTACACACACACTTTATGCTACCTATTTGCAATATATATATATATATATTATATATATATATATACACACACACACACACACACACACACACACACACACACACACACTTTATGCTACTTATTTGCAATATTTATATATATATATATATATATATATATTATATACACACACACACACACACTTTATGCTACCTATTGCATATAATATTATATATATATATTATATATATATATATATATATATATATATATATATATATATATACATACATATACACACACACTCCTTATGCTATCTATTTTCTCATCACTATAAGAATATTCATAATCCCAACTTTTTTTTTAAGGTATCAACCCATTTTTCCTTGGATATCTGCATTTACTGCTTATACAGTCTTTTAAGGTTTGGAACATACCATTTTTGCTAAGTGCTATCCTTGTTAAAGAGCCCGTTTACCTTACATAATTCTGACTTATGCTTTATGAAAAATGTGAATATTGCTTTTCCCTCAAATTATCTCTTTTACCCAAACCTTATAGGTGATGGCATACCAAAGATGGAATGTATTTATACAACAATTATTCATGACAAAAATGGTCAGCTCTTGAAGTTCTGAACATAGTTTTGCAATCTTAGGTTTAACTCTTTGCCTACTTTAAGCCACTCCCAGTGGCTCTTCCACCACTGAATCCTACCGTAATCTGCTGACACATGTCACTCAAATTACAATAATAATAGGACTTTATTTGAATAGAATGAGTTCTGAGGGGATTACATAGTGAACTTTGAAATATCCCCTCATACAGGTAAAAAAGAAATACCAAGAAAATTTGGTACAGCCATGGGGGAAATTTGGTAGGCAAAAAGTTAAATTCCAGCAAATCAAAATGTGTAACTATAATTATTTCTTTTTTGAATCCTTGTGCACAAGAAAACAGGGTTTTTTTTTATTTTGCTCTGTTTTTGAAAAAAATAATCTATTTAAACTTTTTGTCAAAGTTGATCTAAAAAGGTAAAATCTTAGCATCTACAAAACCTGACAAATTATTCAAGAATTTGCCAAGAGGCCATAAACTGACAATTAGCTTATATGTATAACATACCTAAAAGTAATACACTTTTTTTCTCTTTTTTTTTTTCTCTTTTTTTCTTTTTCTTTTTTAAAGTTATGAAATAGTTTAAATATTCATTATATTAAATGTTTGACAGAAATGTTGTCATTTAATTATCTGCACATCTGCTTTCATAACAATGTAGTTATTTTCTTGTATTGTTTTATGATGCTTTCCAGAAGATGAGTAATTAAAAACAAATGTTGAATGTTTATTACAAGAACATGAGTGCATCATTTGTTAGTCTTATTCGAGGTGTATTCTTCTTTCTCTCGCTCTTCACTTTTTCCGTCTTTTTTTTTTTTATTTTTTTTTTTTTTGAATCCCCAAAGAATTAGGAATTCATTGCAGGTTTAACATTTCCAGTTGGGCACATGACTGATGATCAAGTGTGCACTAGTGATTCAATCTATATATCAATACTTGTGTTCCTCAATTGTACTACAGTTATCATCTTGCAACACCCTCTGGTTAAAAATGAGACCGTCCAAGTTGCTCCAGATGAAATGCAAAAATGTAAACCCTGATTATCTGGTGTCACTTATCTGCCAAAATCTTATTTCTGATGAGTGTTGTCACCTCAGCTAAACAATGGACTATTCCATTTTAATTATAAAGAAAGGGAATAAAAACCACATGCTACATATAAAAAATATAAGAAAGAATGAGTCCGGGAAAAATAGAGAGGAGGTGAGCGTGTGGAAGCGATAATGCTAATTTGTTTCAATCGAACATTATGAAAAGCTGAAAAGGAAAGAAAAAAGTGAGTTAAGTCAAAATTATTATACTTTTTGTATATTGAACTATTTTTCAATAGATCTTAAGTAAACCTACCAAACACAATTAAATTATCATACTGTGGTATATCCCCAGGTCCTGCTAGTAGACTTATTAATATTCCTGTACAAATTAATCCTAAGCTATATCAACAGAGCTTAGAATATGCTGACTGAATCCTCAGCAAAGGAGTAAGACCTCCCCAAAGGTGGGGTGGGGTGGGATCCTTGGTATGATACAAAACAGCATCTGGTGATGGGGTTCTAGTTCTGGAGCTCTTGGGAGTGTGGCGTACCCCCCTTCATTTTCATTACTTCCAGATTCTCTCTGACCTGAAGTGGTAGTACCTATTACGGTCGTTTTTATGAGTTAAATAGATGTTTGAACTAGTACAAAATAAAAAACGCACTCTGGGCGATGTAAAAATAGATTTTTGAAACATATTGCCTGGCGGGGGGAGTAAATAATTCAATGTCAGCGAGTTTGTACCCTAAGTAAGTAAAATCATCAAATTCATTAAAGGATTAAAAAATAAAACAATTTGAAATGTAAACTTTAAATACGTATTAAAATAGAACAAACTATATATAGATATATAATACCAGTCATGTATTTATCAAAACTTGTTTTAAAAAACAATGAGGACTGTCTAATGTTGCATGTTCAAATTTTGAGTGTATTTATTCTGTTATGACGATTTTGGGTAATGTGACGTAAGCAGTGACGTAATTTTTGTTACAGACAAAAACCGGAAGCGAATCTCCATTATTAATAGATAGAAATGTTTGAAGCTATAATCTTTTACTAAAGATTAAGTTAATTGAAACCATATAATTGCTTTGAAATTATTGGAATACTTGAAACCATATAACTGTGCAAATGACTATTGTTAAATAGGAATAGGTACTTCAAATACAATAATTGGGAATAAATTAATAGCAATACTTGGTATCATATAACTGTGCAAACATATGGTTATTATAGTCAAATTTTAAAAAGGAAATAAACAAAACAAAGAACAACAAAGAAAATTATAATGGATATTGAAAATATAAATAGTTGTAACTGTAATCAAAGTTTGTCATTAAATGACCCATAAGGAGTTGATATGCCATTAAATGAATAAATCAAACCAAATTAATTCGACCACCTCCACCATTCAATGTCCAATCTAGGTTAAGGAAGTGTGTATTCTAAATGTAATTATTAATTTATATTTCCATAATTCAATCCCTATTGCCCTTATGACAACCCTTTATATCATATATATGCTAGAAGGCTGTGTCTGAGGGTCTTCATGTCCTGGGTGTGATGTTAAACTCTATCTGATGGTGAGGTTCTAACACTGGAACTCTGGGGGAATGTAGAGTACTCCTGTTAGGGTCCCATCTCTGGATTAAATATTAAATAGGAAAAAGGTTGGGTTTTTTTTTTTTTATTTGTTTAAAAAAAAATTGAGTACACATCAAGAATATTCTGCAGTAATTTGCCAAATTACCTGTGGATGTAATGAAAATAACATACCTCGAAACTCAAAGCGTGCGCGGACGAGTCTGGCTTTCAGGGTCATCGCGGGAAAGAAATATGGCTGCTGTAAGCACCATATTTAATGATGGGCAATCTCGAACCAGCGAGAATGGGATTGCACGTATACAAATTCTCTCGTGATCGGGCGTGCATATAAGCATATGGCGACGTCTAGAGGGAGCGTCAAACGATTACGTACGACGACTACGAAAAAAGCTGGCAGTAGCATTTTGGCTCTTGCGACGGGTGGACGAGGCATTTCGAGATAGATTTTGATTGTTGGTGAGCAGAGTGCAGCACAGTTGGGAGAACATTATTACTAGATTACCTTTGCTTGTTATTTGACATTTCTGACTATTGCATTTTTCAAACTTGTTTTTAATTCACTAGTTCTTATTTTAAAGTAAACTTTTTTTCTTTTTTTTAAGATAACTCATAAAAATGTGGAATTTTACAAATCAATCTAAAATCGGTCTAAAAACAATGAGAAGAAAAAAAAGTGGGAAAAACCTGGATGTTATTTTTATGAAGAAGTTACAATCAGCAATTTAGCAAATTACCTACAGAGTATATAACTCTGCTTTGCTGAACTGTAAATATCTAACCAGGTTATTATATATCATCAACTTTCTGGTTGTAATTAGGCAAAGCAATAAAAAATAATCCCAATTAATAAGTAATGTATATTTACATTAATCCCCTTTTCTCTCTAAGGACGATCAGTATAGTCTCTTTCTCCCTAAACATCATTTTATAGTTCATCTTTGACTCTTTAACTACTGAAGGTTCATGGATTCTTTCTCAAAGTTAAATCAACAACATTTTTCCCCTCTCTTTAAGCAAATTCTAATGTTCTATTCTAACCCCACAAAAAAAAAGCAGCTGTAACAACCACTTACCTGCTATAATACAAACCATACAAGTAACACAGACATTAGTGATGTTCTCCTGTGGACACCTACACATGGACACACCAGTGTTGGCTTACCAGCAAAAACCTATGTATAACAGCTATGTATAGACTCTGGATGCCATGCTGGGGGACTTGCCTGGATTGATGGCTGATAGGGGCTGGTGGTGAGAAAATCAAGGGAATCAAGGTTGTCAGTACAACTTGATGATTCTGATGATGATAATCACAATCAATTTCAAATGTCTCACAAGGCTAGAGATTTAAAAAAAAAATTTAATTTAGTCTTTCAAAAAAAATTAACAATTTTTCCTAGTTAACTGGTCAAAGAAATACAGACCTAGTCACTAATAGGCACCCCAGCCCAGATCCGTTTTGAAAGGAACTGAATTTTGCCTTTCACCGGCTGTTAGTAAACAAAATCAACAGCCGTTAAAAACCAGACACGCTCCTATACTAAAATAGTTTTTGATTTTAATTTTTAAAAATGAGTTACTTCATGTTGTTAGCATATGTGAAAAAATTAATTTTGCACTAAAGATAAACTAACGTTGTTATTTAAAAAAAAACAAAAAAAACTCAAAACGAAAGACACATTTATTCACCTTCCATGTGCCTCTACGGATAGTTAATAATAAAAAATGAGTTATTTTATGTTGTTAGTATATGTTAAAAAATAATTTTCAACCAACAATAAACCAATATTGTTATTGACCTTTATAACAATATTATTTCAGATAGGAATCCGCATAGAGACACATGAAAAATAAATTTTATAAATTGTGCAATACCATTTCTGAACAACATTAAATGGTATTACACAATTTATATATAACCTATTGTAAAAGAATAGCTACAGTTTTGGTTTAATCATTGCAATGATTTTTTTTTTTCTCAATATTTTCTTGGAAGTGCTAAGCAGATAATGTTATATAAAATGAAGCAAGTAATAGTTTAAAGATTGACAGGTTTGCAGAAATATCTTGCATGTGGAATAGATTATTTTGATGAGCAAATTGTTTACTGTGGTTTTGCTGCACAGTAACTGTTTGTGGATTTCAGTAATTCATAATACAGAATTCACTTTGAATCACACCAGACACAGAAGAAATAGCTTCTCCTACATAAATTTCATTTAGATCAAATTGTTCATGACTGTCCTAGATCTTGCTACTTCAGTGGGTTGGTAGGATTTTACAGCATGTCAACCTTTGTTGGGTTATTTTATGTCAAAGACGTTTTAAACTCAATTTTTAAAAAACAATTTGTTAAACTCATTTTTTCTATTTAACCCATAGATGAGACACTAACAGGTACTACCACTTCGGGTATAATGGCGATGAAGGGGTACTAACACTCCCTAGACCTCCAGAATTGGAATCTCACCATTAGATGCAGTTTAATATCATACCCAGGACACTCTAGCTACTTTGATTTAGCATAATAACCCATAGATGAGACCCTAACAGGTACAACCACTTCGGGTCATAAAGGACCTGGGAATAATGGTGATGAATGGGGTACTCGCACTCCCCAGAGCTCCAAAATTGGAACCTCACTATTAGATGCAGTTTAACGCATCTACTTTGATTTAGCATAATAACTCTAAGTCATTAATCTTTTCTATATTATTAAAAAAAAATATTTTTATGCAAAATAGAATATTCAAGAATTAAAGTTTCAAAAGTTTTGTTTTACAGTTGAAAAGTCCTGGTAGAAAATAAATAAACAAGAATGTAGTCATGAAAGTTTTGACGTCTTGGTTTTTTGGTTGTCTTAATGGGCTTGGGGGATGCATATTCTAAAAATATACTTATCTTTGGTTTTATTTGTGCAATTGTTATATTCACAATAAAATTGAACAAATTCTTTGTCATTTTTCAGGTAATTGCCATCTATAAACTAATATTCTAATTTTATTATTATTGTTATTGTTTTAACAACTGACCAACTTTTTTTATGTTAATGTTAACTATTTTCTATTTCAATTTCTTTGTTTTTTTTATTACTATACAATTTTGAAGAATAATATATTTATAATATTGAATGAAAAAGTGAAAAGTGAACCTTTTTTGTTATTGTCACATTTTAATGAAATTTCAATGGCTTAGACACAGGAAGTGATTATTTTCCTTGATTATTATTGTCAGTTTTTTTGTTTTTTGTTTGAAACTGTATATAATTGATTTTCATTTTTCTTTCTTTTATTTGTTTTTTCCCCTCTTTTAATTTATTTGTGGAATTTATCATTTTTCAGACTTTTTTACTACATTCTCTGATTATTGGGTGATTTGGTATTGACATGAATCACCTTTTGTATTTTATAATTCTATTTTTATTTATCTATTTTTATTTATCTATTTTTATTTATCTATTTGTTCATTTTTGATAAATGTATTACTAAAAGGAAAATTACAAACTTGAAAAAAAGTTGTTTTTTTTTAAATTTTGTTTTTTTTTAAACAAGTGCCAAATTATTTTACATCACTGCATTTAAAAAAAAAAAAGAAGGTTATTGGATGATTGGTTATTTTTCATTCTGGATTATTTTGTAAAAAACATTTTATGTTGTCTAGGTGGAAGAGAATGTTTACCAAAAAAGAAAGTAAAGGAGCCTTAAATTTTTATGATTCATTTGAGAATCCCTTTTACTTATAGTTACCCCCCTCCAATGTTATTATTTTATCCCATTTAAGTTTTTTTTAATTTGTTTTTCTATTCCTGCAAGATGTAAGAAGATCAACTTATAGTGCTCTGTTGACTGTTCCTGGCTCTCCATATCGTCAGAGAAATCTATCAAGACATGGTATAAATAAATGCACTATATGTGTTGTTTAGTATAACCCACTTCATCTTTACTTTAGTCTCAAAAATTTATTCTAGTTTTGAAAAAAAAAAAAAAAAAAAATGCTAGATCTTTCCTCATTTTGCACTAGTATAGAAGTTCTTCAAAACAAAAAGATGACTCCTCCTTTCAAATAGATGTTGCACTAGGAATAGTTACCAATCTCTTATAGCTGTTAGTATAGTGACACTGACTCTCCCTTTTAGCTCACCACTACTATACTTCTCTTTTTGACCACTGTTGCCTGCTGTGCTGATAAGCTAAACACTTCTTTTAAATCTCAAGTAGTATTCTGAACAAGACTGCTTTCATTTATACAAATGGTATATTGTGTGAAATGAATTGGATGAGATAGTGTATGTACTTCTGTTGTTGAGAAACTCTATCAGTGTTTATGACAGTTGTTCCATTGAATGGCATCAGCTGGTATTACTCTTGACGTATCCTATTAATATACTAGAGTGACTTACTATATTTTGTATAACACATTTGCTATTACAGAGCTTTAAGTAGCTTATGTAAAATGTAGAAATATCTCGGCTGAATTTTTGTTACTGTCTTGTGATATTCTATTTCTAACATTGCAATTTATTTTATTTTCAAATCTTTGTTTTTGGAAGAGTATTAAGTTATTGAACACGGTGAAAATAATCCTTGAATTCGCTTTCAGAATTAAGATGTTTTTCCCCACTTTGGATGAAGCCAAAAAAAAAAATTTCTTGGAGTGTGGTTGGTTTTATTTACTGAGTAAACTGAGTATTGAAGATAAATGGTTTGAAGGCTAAAATATCTACTTTGGATCATAAGAGACAATTTGATTTTTTAAAGAATACTATGGTATAAATGTCTACTGCCTTCTGAAATAACTTTGTGTGTATGTATGTATGTATGTATGTAGTATATATATATATATATATATATATATATATCTGTCATCCACAGACACGTGTTTCGAAGTTTACTTCTCATCAATGCTGCTTGACTTTTTTAACAGCTACCTCTAGCCGGGATCGAAACCCGACAGAATTTTTGTCAGCCTAATTTTCTTATCCTTGCAGCTGTCAGTCTGAGGTGAACAATTAATTGATACATACTTACGGGGGTATGTTTTTTACAATCACCAGAGAACTCAAGTCTGTAAACAGTGACAGGCTAGTAACGGCTTACGCTAAACAGTGAAATTTCAATTAATGTCCACACGCACACACGCACACACACAGTACTCTACCATGGGAGTTTGGAGCATATATCAGTCATCCACAGACACATGTTTTGAAGTTTACTTCTCATCAGTGCGGCTCGACTTTTTTAACAGCTACCTATAGCCGTGATCGAAACCCGACAGAATTTTTATATATATATATATATATATATATATATATCTCCCCAAATGACAGCTACAATTTTCATATGCCTCACATGGCACTTAACTGACCAAAATTCAATATGTCATTACCTCCAACAACATAACCCCTCCTCAAATGTCAGCAAAAATCTTAATTTTCTTGTAAGAAAAATTAAAACTATTGAGCAATCTTCACCAAAGGCCAAGTAACCCACCATTAATAAGATGGCTGTGCTGATGTAGGAGTGGGTATTTAAAATGCCTACAACAAAGCAACACTATATTTATTTGGATTAAACACTCAATGTTAAAAATATTATCATTAATTTTGATAATTGGTAATGCTACTTGAAAGTACTCAGTGGAAATCAAATAAACTTTGGACAGTTCCTTCATATGTGCGACTTGGCTATATGACATTTTATTCACAAAAACATGGGGCATGGGGATACCAAAAAGGTTAAATTAGTTTCTTTTTGCTGGTTTATTTGTTTAATGAAACCCCTATGTTTGTGTTTTATAAATAAAAATCATGCAAGCCATATTTCTTTAGGATTTTGGGATTTATTTAAAAGTCCTATACCCCTCATTCCACCCGGTTGGAAGTCACATTCGTTTTAACTAATCAGCCCCAAACAATAGCCTTTGTTTAAATTTAATATTAAACATATGTAGAAATCTTTGATTTAAGGGAAATAATAGGTAACTTTAGATGCAAAGGTCATTTTTAGCCATTTTTTTATATATCCTTATAGGAATGCTCTGGACTTAGAAAAATCTCAACAGGATGTTAAGAGTTAAGAAAGTCTAGATTTAACAGAAAATATCACAATTGCATTAATTTTATAAAAAGTAAAGGATTTACTTTGTGTGTCAGATAGTTGTGTATTTCTCTTTGGTGCTGGTGTTGAAGACCCAGATAAGAAGCAAAATTTATAAACTTTTGAATTTCAAGGCACATAGGTTCTCCCCACTTAGGAGATGGACATATCATACAGATTACAATGACTCTCTCTCACCATCCATCCCTATTGGTCATTGTCAAGTACTCAGCACAACATCCAGTGTCTACTCATAGCTTTTGTAAGTTTTTGCTGGTTGGCCAACACTGGTGTGTCCATGTGTAAGTGTCCACTGGAGAACATCATACACTGGTGTGTCCATGTGTAAGTGTCCACTGGAGAACATCATACACTGGTGTGTCCATGTGTAAGTGTCCACTGGAGAACATCATACACTGGTGTGTCCATGTGTAAGTGTCCACTGGAGAACATCATACACTGGTGTGTCCATGTGTAAGTGTCCACTGGAGAACATCATACACTGTGTGTCCATGTGTAAGTGTCCACTGGAGAACATCATACACTGGTGTCCATGTGTAAGTGTCCACTGGAGAACATCATACACTGGTTGTCCATGTGTAAGTGTCCACTGGAGAACATCATACACTGGTGTGTCCATGTGTAAGTGTCCACTGGAGAACATCATACACTGGTGTGTCCATGAAGTGTCCACTGGAACATCATACACTGGTGTGTCCATGTGTCCACTGGAGAACATCATCACTGTGTGTGTCCACTGGAGAACATCATACACTGGTGTGTCCATGTGTAAGTGTCACTGGGAGAACATCATACACTGGTGTGTCCATGTGTAAGTGTCCACTGGAGAACATCATACACTGGTGTGTCACCACTGAGAACATATTCACGAGTCCTTACTTTTTTTCAGCAGTGTCCAGCATGTCTTACTTTTACTTCATAAAAATAGCTTCAGTAATTCAAAAAATAAATAAAAGTACTCACCATTTTATATAAGTTAGACAATGTGAAATTTTGCCTTCACTTTGAATGCATGTTTCTCAATGCAACGCTCATCTTTTTAGTTAACTTTGTAAAATTTCAGTAGCAGTATAGGTTTTCTTTTCTTTTCTTTTTTTAACTCTTAAAGTCCTATACCACCTCATTCCACCCGACCAGAAGTCTCATTTGTTTTCTTAATCCACCCCAAATGATAGCTTTTATTTAAATGTAATATTAAACATATTTATAAGTCTTTGATTTAAGGGGAAATAACAGGTAACTTTAGATACAAAGGTCATTTTTAGCCATTTTTTAAAAAATCCTTATAGGAATGCTCTGGACTTAGAAAATTCTCAACAGGATGTTAAGAGTTTTAAAGCAAATTTTGTCTTTATAAATCAGGTAAAACTTTTAAAAAAACATTTTGGTACATTTTTCTTAATCTTTAAAAAAAAAAAAAAAAAAAAAATATGAAGCAGTGCTGCTTATTAAATCTGTCATTGTAATTATAATTTTATTTTTTTTTTTTTTTGTTTTTTTTTGAGATCTTATCTAAAAATTAAGAGTAAAATTCACACTTTTACTTTAAAAAAAAATTGACTATCTCAAGGTAATATTCTTGTCAGAATGGTTGAATTGCAGAACTGTTGGCATGTTTTATTGATTATACATTTTTGATTATCTGACAGATTAACAAATATGGCTGGCCTCTGAAGAATTGTATAATTAGCTGACATTTTTGCAAAATTGAATTAATCAAGTCTATCTCTTTAAGGAAAGAAATGAATAATTTTTTAGGATAAAGATAAATGGTATTATGTAAATTGTAATACTGGATCTCAACTGTGGAACCAAGTACTGAGACTTCAGTTTCAGATTCTTAATGATTCCTTTCAAGAATCTGAACTGGATTTAGTAATTGAAATCTGCAATGCTATTAAAATCATCTTTGCCGCTTATTAGAATCTTTGAGTATTTTTCCAAATTTGAACAAAGATGATTATTGGGTACAAAATGATTTCTAGGAGTGTATTATGAAAATTTAATTGAAATTAGTTTGGATATTCAGTTCAAGATTAATTTTAAAGTAGACATCTTCTAGTTTTATGTACACAGTATGTTCATAAAGTCTGGCAGCAATTTTAAAATGTAATAACTCACATTGTACAAATGATAAAATCATGTAGTAAAAACCATATGAAAGTTCAATTCTTGTATTTTTATCTTTTAGGTAAATTTTGATTATTGCATTTCAACGGGACTGCCATCTTTGTTGGTTGGATTTTATGGCATGTCAACCCTTGTTGGTTTTTTATGCCAAAGACATTGTTTTATTCATTCTTGATGGTTACTAGGAAAAAAATATTTAAATTCAATTTTTTTTTTTAATAACTCATTTTTCTATTAAAACCCATAGATCAATTCTAACAGGTTCTACCACTCAGAGTGGACCTGGAGTAATGGCAATATAGGGGTACTCCACACTTTTTTGTTCATACATTTGAAATCTGTTGCAAGATTTTTATAGACACCTTATATTTGATACTTAGCCAGATTTATTAAAACTGGCTAGTCAAGTTATGTTACCATTTGCAACAATATATTTGTGTGAATTTGGCTTTTCTAAATATATATTGGCACATAAACTGAATATTTCAACAGGCTAGATGCTGCACATAATTATATACAAATTTAATTATCCAATATAAAACCAAACATTTGGAAGGGGTAATTACCCAACCTGTTTGCCACAGGTAGGATGTGACACAAGGTAACAAGTATGAGAATCCAATGAGAATCAAACAAACTTTTTTAGTAATAATGGATCTGCAAGACTTACTTGCTAACCATTATACCTAGATTGGATGCCTATAAACCAAATTTTTAGAGGATACTGGAATCCAAGTAGCTGAAACATTATTAGCATTAATCTACTTTTAATATTTTTTCTGACCCCGAGTGGTAGTACCTGTTAGGGTTATAAGATCAGAATGTTCTTATGTTAGAAGGTTGAAAATAACCTTCCAATGTGGGTACATATGTGTACATAAATTACTCCGACAAAGAAGTTATATATATAAACAAACATAGACTTTATTCTGTGAGCACATGAGAAAATACATTCATGACAGGTATACACATACCAGGGCTTGACATTAATGCTGTCCTGTTGTCCCGGGATGATATAAAAATTACATCCGGGACGATCAATATGTCATCCGGGACAGTTTGCCGGGACGGTAAAATTTTTCCTACAAGTTATTACTACAAACAAAAGTTTGACCTTAAATAATAGATTTAATTAATTTTAATTTGTTTTTAAAAACGTAGCAAACTATTTTGGGGCCACACTAGTATAGATGATGCTAATGAATTAAACAAAAAATATTTTGATTTCGGGACGGTTGATAATTTTTGTCAGGACAGTCATGAAAATAGTTAGTGTCTGTGCCTGACACATACTCATGACAAGGTACAGTAAGATATATGGAACAGATCATAAATATACACAAAGGATATAGGACTAAGTCCTATAGATGTGATATAGTTACATGTAGAAATAAGTCACTTACTGATAGTTTGCTGGGGGGCAAAGCCTACCAAGTGCCTAACCCATGTGTAGAGGTTGCTTGAACGAGATAAAGAGAGGGATTTTCTCCCGGGCTGCTGTTTATATACAGCAGCCACCTATCAGCAAAAACCTGCAGCAAGGGAAGATAACTCTATTGGACTCATGTCTATCCCAACAGGGGCAGACAATCGCTACAGGATAGAAAAAAATGTGTTTTAAAAAAAAACTGAGTACCCAACAAGAATGAATGAAACAAAACGTCTTTGGCATAAAATGACCCAATGAGTTGACATGCTGTAAAATCCAACCAACCAAAAAAATTAGTTTTGATGGTGGTGTCTATAAAATATATTAATAAGGTTCTCTAAATTTTGTAAAAATGTACAATGTTTCCAGGCAAAATAAGTTTGGAAACATTGCTCTAAAGCAATGTTATACAAACTTGTTTTGCTGAAACCTACGGCCAGAACAACACTTTTTTTTTCTTTTTTTATATAAAACTCACTGATGAGTTGGGACCTATAGTTTGAAAACCCTTGCTCTAAAGTATGAAAGGTTTTCTTATGATATTTAATCTATATTATTAAATTGCTTGAGAAAGGAGAAAAATCTAAAAGTTGTTATTCTTTACTAGCTCTCATTCTGCTTCTAAATTGCCTCTTTAAAACAAATGATTCTGTATTAACTAAAAGCTCTCTATTCTTTTATTTTTGTCCAATTAGTTATGATGATTTCTTGGTTACTTCCTGTAACTTGAGATTCTAGTAAGCAGTTCCTTCTATGATAATCTCATATGAGTCATTCATGAACTTTTTTTATTTTTATTTTTTTAAAAAACCCTCTGTTATAGTGATATTGAACTTTTAACCTTTTAGAGAGACAGCTTTTGTTTGTTTCAAAGTTAATTATCAGCTTGAGGTAGAGATGAGTAATATAGTCTCTCAGATATACACTTTCAGAGGAAGATGAAGGATTAGAATTTGTATTTGTTTTGTTTTTTTAATACTCAATCTGAGATTAGTGATAATCATTTGCTAAAAAGGAAGTTCACAAGCTATTGAGTTAATGTACATTTTCTGTTCATAGGCAAATTTCTGATTTCTTTTATTTTTTATTTTTTAAAGGCTACCTGTCAACCAGATATTCATGTTTTGGATGAAATTTAATTGCTTGTACTAATTAATGTGAAATATTTTTAATATTCATAAAAATAGTCATGAGATGACCAAATTTAAATGTTATCCGAAGATTGAAGTATAATTAGTTTGTCATTCAAGCAGTGCAAGCATATGATTACCTTTTTAGGAAGAGGGGGGGGATTATTCATTAAACTTCAGAAAAGCTCGTATATTGTTGGGAAAAAATGTGACATGGAAAACAGCCAATAGACATCATACAAATTTACTCATTCTTCCTATCTAATTTTACTCCATGCCATATTGTTTGTTTACATCTGATCATAGCAATAGTATTAGATGATATAATAATGTTAAGTTGTCCAAATTTCTTTGATAAAACATGCCATTCTTATTAAAGTTGAGTAGTTTTTCTTAGTTTTTATCTGTTATTTATATCAGACAGGATCCCAACAATAAATGATACTAGTTTAAATCTTGTCAGGCACTAATTCTTACTAGCAGGACCTATGAATATACAACAGTATGATAATTTAATTATTACAACATTTAATAATATTTATTGATATGATTTAAGAGCTATTGCGAAATATTTCAATATGTAAAAAGTATAAATTTTGATTTAATTCTCTCTCATTCTTTTCTTTCTTTCTCCATCTTTTCATTGAAACATATTAGCGTTATTGCTTCTGCATGCTCACCAATTCGTTATTCTTCATCAAATAATGGACTATTCCGTTTTTTGTTTTTTTTATTATAAAGAAAAAGGAAATGTCACACAAAAAAATATAATAAAGAAAGAGGAGGTGAGCATGCAGAAGCAATAACGCTAATATGTTTCAATGAAAAGATGGAAAGAAAGAAAGAAAAAGAATGAGAGAGAATTAAATCAAAACTATTAAAACTTTTTACATATGAAATATTTCGCAATAGCTCTTAAATCATATCAATAATATTATTAAATTTGTAATATTAAATTATCATACTGTTGTATATTCATAGGTCCTGCTAGTAAAGAATTAGTGCCTGACAAGATTTAAACTAGTATCATTTATTGTTGGGATCCTGTCTTTATATAAATACAGATAAAAAACTAAGAAAAACTACTCAACTTTAATAAGAAATGGCCATGTTTATCAAAGAAATTTGGACAACTTAACATTATTATATCATCTAATACTATTGCTATGATCAGATGTAAACAAAACAATATGGCATGGAGTAAAATTAGATAGGAAGAATGAGTAAATTGGTATGATGTCTATTGGCTGTTTTCCATGTCACATTTTTCCAAACAATATACCGAGCTTTTGAAGTTTAATGAAATAATCCCCCCCCCCTCTTCCTAAAAAAGGTAATCATATGCTTGCACTGCTTGAATGACAAACTAATTATACTTCAATCTTCGGATAACATTTAAATTTGGTCATCCTCATGACTATTTATGAATATTAAAACATATTTCACATTAATTAGTACAAGCAATTAAATTTCATCCAAAAACATGAATATCTGGTTGACAGGTAGCCTTTAAAAAAATAAAAAAAATAAAAGAAATCAGAAATTTGCCTGAAACAGAAAATGTACATTAAACTCAATAGCTTGTGAACTTCCTTTATTAGCACAAATGATTATCACTAATCTCAGATTGAGTATTAAAACCCAACAAAACAAATACAAATTCTAATCCTTCATCTTCCTCTGAAAGTGTATATCTGAGAGACTATATTACTCATCTCTACCCTCAAGCTGAAAATTACTTTGAAACAAACAAAAGCTGTCTCTCAAAAGGTTAAAAGTTCAATATCACTATAACAGAGGTTTTTTAAAAAAATAAAAAATAAAAAAAGTTCATGAATGACTCATATGAGATTATCATAGAAGGAACTGCTTACTAGAATCTCAAGTTACAGGAAGTAACCAAGAAAATCATCATAACTAATTGGACAAAAATAAAAAGAATAGAGAGCTTTTTAGTAATACAGAATCATTTGTTTTAAAAGAGGCAATTTAGAAGCAGAATGAGAGCTAGTAAAGAATAACAACTTTTAGATTTCTCCTTTCTCAACACATTTAATAATATAGATTAAATATCATAAGAAAACCTTTCATACTTTAGAGCAAGGTTTTTCAAACTATAGGTCCAACTCATCAGTGAGTTTATATAAAAAAAGAAAAAAAAAAAAGTGTTGTTCTGGCCGTAGGTTCAGCAAAACAAGTTTGTATAACATTGCTTTAGAGCAATGTTTTCCAAACTTATTTTGCCCTGGAAACATTGTACAATTTTTACAAAATTTAGAGAACCTTATTAATATATTTTATAGACACCACCATCAAACTAATTTTTTTGTTGGTTGGTTGGATTTTACAGCATGTCAACTCATTGGGTCATTTTATGCCAAAGACGTTTTGTTTCATTCATTCTTGTTGGGTACTCAGTTTTTTTTTAAAACACATTTTTTTCTATCCTGTAGCGATTGTCTGCCCCTGTTGGATAGACATGAGTCCAAAGAGTTATCTTCCCTTGCTGCAAGGTTTTTTGCTGATAGGTGGCTGCTGTATATAAACAGCAGCCCGGGAGAAAATCCCTCTCTTTATCTCGTTCAAGCAACCTCTACACATGGGTTAGGCACTTGGTAGGCTTTGCCCCCAGCAAACTATCAGTAAGTGACTTATTTCTACATGTAACTAATCACATCTATAGGACTTAGTCCTATATCCTTTGTGTATATTTATGTATCTGTTCCATATATCTTACTGTACCTTGTCATGAGTATGTGTCAGGCACAGACACTAACTATTTTCATGACTGTCCTGAACAAAAATTATCAACCGTCCCGAAAATCAAAATATTTTTGTTTAATTCATTAGCATCATCTATACTAGTGTGGCCCCCAAAAATAGTTTGCTACGTTTTTAAAAACAAATTAAATTAATTAAATCTATTATTTAAGGTCAAACTTTTGTTTGTAGTAATAACTTGTAGGAAAAAATTTTACCGTCCCCGGCAAACTGTCCCGGATGACATATTGATCGTCCCGGATGTAATTTTTATCATCCCCGGGACAACACAGGACAGCATTAATGTCAAGCCCTATGTGTATACCTGTCATGAATGTATTTTCTCCATGTGCTCACAGAATAAAGTCTATGTTTGTTTATTATATATAACTTCTTTGTCGGAGTAATTTATGTACACATATGTCCCACATTGGAAGGTTATTTCAACCTTCTAACATAAGAACATTCTGATCTTATAACCCTAACAGGTACTACACTCGGGGTCAGAAAAAATATTAAAAGTAGATTAATGCTAATAATGTTTCAGCTACTTGGATTCCAGTATCCTCTAAAAATTTGGTTTATAGGCATCCAATCTAGGTATAATGGTTAGCAAGTAAGTCTTGCAGATCCATTATTACTAAAAAGTTTGTTTGATTCTCATTGGATTCTCATACTTGTTACCTTGTGTCACATCCTACCTGTGGCAAACAGGTTGGGTAATTACCCCTTCCAAATGTTTGGTTTTATATTGGATAATTAAATTTGTATATAATTATGTGCAGCATCTAGCCTGTTGAAATATTCAGTTTATGTGCAATAATATATTTAGAAAAGCCAAATTCACACAAATATATTTGTTGCAAAAATGGTAACATAACTTGACTAGCCAGTTTTAATAAATCTGGCTAAGTATCAAATATAAGGTGTCTATAAAAATCTTGCAAACAGATTTCAAATGTATGAACAAAAAAAAGTGTGGAGTACCCCTATATTGCCATTACTCCCAGGTCCACTCTGAGTGGTTAGAACCTGTTAGAATTGATCTATGGGTTTAATAGAAAAAATGAGTTATTAAAAAAAAAAAAATTGAATTTAAATATTTTTTTCCCTAGTAACCATCAGAATGAATAAAAACAATGTCTTTGGCATAAAATAACCCAACAAGGGTTGACATGCCATAAAATCCAACCAACAAAGATGGCAGTCCCGTTGAAATGCAATAATCAAAATTTACCTAAAAGATAAAAATACAAGAATTGAACTTTCATATGGTTTTACTACATGATTTTATCATTTGTACAATGTGAGTTATTACATTTTAAAATTGCTGCCAGACTTTATGAACATACTGTGTACATAAAACTAGAAGATGTCTACTTTAAAATTAATCTTGAACTGAATATCCAAACTAATTTCAATTAAATTTTCATTAATACACTCCTAGAAATTCATTTTGTACCCAATAATCATCTTTGTTCAAATTTGGAAAATACTCTCAAAGATTTCTAATAAGCGGCAAAGATGATTTAATAGCATTGCAGATTTCAATTACTAAATCCAGTTCAGATTCTTGAAAGGAATCATTAAGAATCTGAAACTGAAGTCTCAAGTACTTTGGTTCCACAGTTGAGATCCAGTATTACAATTTACATAATACCATTTTATCTTTATCCTAAAAAAATTATTCATTTCTTTCCCTTAAAGAGATAGACTTGATTAATTCAATTTTGCAAAAATGTCAGCTAATTATACAATTCTTCAGAGGCCAGCCATATTTGTTAATCTGTCAGATAATCAAAAATGTATAATCAATAAAACATGCCAACAGTTCTGCAATTCAACCATTCTGACAAGAATATTACCTTGAGATAGTCAATTTTTTTTTTAAAGTAAAAGTGTGAATTTTACTCTTAATTTTTAGATAAGATCTCAAAAAAAAAACAAAAAACAAAAAAAAATAAAATTATAATTACAATGACAGATTTTAATAAGCAGCACTGCTTCATATTTTTTTTTTTTTTTTTTTTTAAAGATTAGAAAAATGTACCAAAATGTTTTTTTAAAAGTTTTACCTGATTTATAAAGACAAAATTTGCTTTAAAACTCTTAACATCCTGTGGAGAATTTTCTAAGTCCAGAGCATTCCTATAAGGATTTTTTTTAAAAAAATGGCTAAAAATGACCTTTGTATCTAAAGTTACCTGTTATTTCCCCTTAAATCAAAGACTTATAAATATGTTTAATATTACATTTAAATAAAGCTATCATTTGGGGTGGATTAAGAAAAACAAATGAGACTTCTGGTCGGGTGGAATGAGGTGGTATAGGACTTTAAGAGTTAAAAAAAGAAAAGAAAAGAAAACCTATACTGCTACTGAAATTTTACAAAGTTAACTAAAAAGATGAGCGTTGCATTGAGAAACATGCATTCAAAGTGAAGGCAAAATTTCACATTGTCTAACTTATATAAAAATGGTGAGTACTTTTATTTATTTTTTGAATTACTGAAGCTATTTTATGAAGTAAAAGTAAGACATGCTGGACACTGCTGAAAAAAAGTAAGGACATACTCGTTGATGATGTTCTCCAGTGGACAGTTACACATGGACACACCAGTGTATGATGTTCTCCAGTGGACACTTACAATGGACACACCAGTGTATGATGTTTCTCCAGTGGACACTTACACATGGACACACCAGTGTATGATGTTCTCCAGTGGACACTTACACATGGACACACCAGTGTATGATGTTCTCCAGTGACACTTACACATGACACACCAGTGTATGATGTTCTCCAGTGGACACTTACACATGACACACCAGTGTATATTTCTCCAGTGACACTACACATGTGTATGTCTCCACTTACAATGTGTCTCCAGTGGACACTTACACATGGACACACCAGTGTATGATGTCTCCAGTGGACACTTACACATGGACATACCAGTGTATGAAGGGGATGGTCTCCAGTGGACACTTACACATGGACACACCAGTGTATGATGTTCTCCAGTGGACACTTACACATGGACACACCAGTGTATGATGTTCTCCAGTGGACACTTACACATGGACACACCAGTGTATGATGTTCTCCAGTGGACACTTACACATGGACACACCAGTGTATGATGTTCTCCAGTGGACACTTACACATGGACACACCATGTATTGATGTTCTCCAGTGGACACTTACACATGACACACCAGTGTTGGCCAACCAGAAAAACTTACAAAAGCTATGAGTAGACACTGGATGTTGTGCTGAGTACTTGACAATGACCAATAGGATGGATGGTGAGAGAGAGTCATTGTAATCTGTATGATATGTCCATCTCCTAAGTGGGGAGAACCTATGTGCCTTGAAATTCAAAAGTTTATAAATTTTGCTTCTTATCTGGGTCTTCAACACCAGCACCAAAGAGAAATACACAACTATCTGACACACAAAGTAAATCCTTTACTTTTTATAAAATTAATGCAATTGTGATATTTTCTGTTAAATCTAGACTTTCTTAACTCTTAACATCCTGTTGAGATTTTTCTAAGTCCAGAGCATTCCTATAAGGATATATAAAAAAAATGGCTAAAAATGACCTTTGCATCTAAAGTTACCTATTATTTCCCTTAAATCAAAGATTTCTACATATGTTTAATATTAAATTTAAACAAAGGCTATTGTTTGGGGCTGATTAGTTAAAACGAATGTGACTTCCAACCGGGTGGAATGAGGTGGTATAGGACTTTTTAAATAAATCCCAAAATCCTAAAGAAATATGGCTTGCATGATTTTTATTTATAAAACACAAACACATAGGGGTTTCATTAAACAAATAAACCAGCAAAAAGAAACTAATTTAACCTTTTTGGTATCCCCATGCCCCCATGTTTGTGAATAAAATGTCATATAGCCAAGTCGCACATATGAAGGAACTGTCCAAAGTTTATTTGATTTTCCACTGAGTACTTTCAAGTAGCATTACCAATTATCAAAATTAATGATAATATTTTTAACATTGAGTGTTTAATCCAAATAAATAATAGTGTTGCTTTGTTGTAGGCATTTTAAAATACCCACTCCTACATCAGCACAGCCATCTTATTAATGGTGGGTTACTTGGCCTTTGGTGAAGATTGCCTCAATAGTTTTAATTTTTTCTTACAAGAAAAATTAAGATTTTTGCTGACATTTGAGGAGGGACAGTTATGTTGTTGGAGGTAATGACATATTGAATTTTGGTCAGTTAAGTGCCATGTGAGGCATATGAAAATTGTAGCTGTCATTTGGGGAGATATATATATATATATATATATATAATATAAAAATTCTGTCGGGTTTCGATCACGGCATAGGTAGCTGTTAAAAACGAGCCGCACTGATGAGAAGTAAACTTCAAAACATGTGTCTGTGGATGACTGATATATGCTCCAAACTCCCATGGTAGAGTACTGTGTGTGCGTGTGTGCGTGTGGACATTAATTGAAATTTCACTGTTTAGCGTAAGCCGTTACTAGCCTGTCACTGTTTACAGACTTGAGTTCTCTGGTGATTGTAAAAAACATACCCCCGTAAGTATGTATCAATTAATTGTTCACCTCAGACTGACAGCTGCAAGGATAAGAAAATTAGGCTGACAAAAATTCTGTCGGGTTTCGATCCCGGCTAGAGGTAGCTGTTAAAAAAGTCAAGCAGCATTGATGAGAAGTAAACTTCGAAACACGTGTCTGTGGATGACAGATATATATATATATATATATATATATATATATACATACATACATACATACATACATACACACAAAGTTATTTCAGAAGGCAGTAGACATTTATACCATAGTATTCTTTAAAAAATCAAATTGTCTCTTATGATCCAAAGTAGATATTTTAGCCTTCAAACCATTTATCTTCAATACTCAGTTTACTCAGTAAATAAAACCAACCACACTCCAAGAAATTTTTTTTTTTGGCTTCATCCAAAGTGGGGAAAAACATCTTAATTCTGAAAGCGAATTCAAGGATTATTTTCACCGTGTCAATAACTTAATACTCTTCCAAAAACAAAGATTTGAAAATAAAATAAATTGCAATGTTAGAAATAGAATATCACAAGACAGTAACAAAAATTCAGCCGAGATATTTCTACATTTTACATAAGCTACTTAAAGCTCTGTAATAGCAAATGTGTTATACAAAATATAGTAAGTCACTTCTAGTATATTAATAGGATACGTCAAGAGTAATACCAGCTGATGCCATTCAATGGAACAACTGTCATAAACACTGATAGAGTTTCTCAACAACAGAAGTACATACACTATCTCATCCAATTCATTTCACACAATATAAAACATTTGTATAAATGAAAGCAGTCTTGTTCAGAATACTACTTGAGATTTAAAAGAAGTGTTTAGCTTATCAGCACAGCAGGACAACAGTGTCAAAAAGAGAAGTATAGTAGTGGTGAGCTAAAAAGGGAGAGTCAGTGTCACTATTACTAACAGCTATAAGAGATTGGTAACTATTCCTAGTGCAACATCTATTGAAAGGAGGAGTCATCTTTTGTTTTGAAGAACTTCTATACTAGTGCAAAATGAGGAAAGATCTAGCATTTTTTTTTTTTTTTTTTTTCAAAACTAGAATAAATTTTTGAGAACTAAAGTAAAGATAAAGTGGGTTATACTAAACAACACATATAGTGCATTTATTTATACCATGTCTTGATAGATTTCTCTGACGATATGGAGAGCCAGGAAACAGTCAACAGAGCACTATAAGTTGATCTTCTTACATCTTGCAGGAATAGGAAAAACAAATTAAAAAAACTTAAATGGGATAAAATAATAACATTGGAGGGGGGTAACTATAAGTAAAGGGATTCTCAAATGAATCATAAAAATTTAAGGCTCCTTACTTTCTTTTTTGGTAAACATTCTCTTCCACCTAGACAACATAAAATGTTTTTTACAAAAATAATCCAGAATGAAAAATAACCAATCATCCAATAACCTTCTTTTTTTTTTTTTAAATGCAGTGATGTAAAAATTTGGCACTTGTTTAAAAAAAACCAAAATTAAAAAAAAACAACTTTTTTTCAAGTTGTGTAATTTTCCTTTTAGTAATACATTTATCAAAAATGAACAAATAGATAAATAAAAATAGATAAATAAAAATAGATAAATAAAATTAGAATTATAAAATACAAAAGGTGATTCATGTCAATACCAAATCACCCAATAATCAGAGAATGTAGTAAAAAAGTCTGAAAAATGATAAATTCCACAAATAAATTAAAAGAGGGAAAAAACAAATAAAAGAAAGAAAAATGAAAATCAATTATATACATTTCAAACAAAAAACAAAAAAAACTGACAATAATAATCAAGGAATAATCACTTCCTGTGTCTAAGCCATTGAAAATTTCATTAAAATGTGACAAAACAAAAAAGGTTCACTTTTCACTTTTTCATTCAATATTATAAAAATATATATTCTTCAAAAATTGTTATAGTAAT
>JALAJA010000477.1:5000-12837 GCA_023376005.1 Doryteuthis pealeii | reverse complement strand
TGCCTAAAGGTCATATGGTCCACCAAAAATGGTACATAGTGAGATTTTTTATTATAGTAATACATTTAAAATGCTCTATTTTAAAGGATAAAACAATTTCCAGTCTAATTTGTAACCAAATGTTCATTATGCAATCATTCATGTTGAGCATAATTTTTTTAATGGTTCAAACACTCTCAGTATAGTAAGTACAGATAAGTATGAGATGTAAATAAGAACCTTCACTTCCTAAATAGAAGCATCAGTATAATCATGGACAACTGTTACAACAGTAACCCTATATGTTCATGGGTATCTAGAATACAAATTTAATGAGAAGTTTAATAATATAGATAGATAAATAGATAAACTCAATTAATTTCTACTTAATTAATTTCTCAAAATAATTACCATTTATGCTGAAAAGTTACTTGACTTGAGTGTTCTGGTAATTTTATATGTTTCTAGAAATTCAAAAATAGTAACTGGACAGTAGAACAAGTATATCTTAATGAATGAACCATTACTGTTATAAAATTAATAGTAAAATTATTGAACATATACATAATTTGCATTACATTATTAAGAGTATTACCAATTAGCAGTTCTTGAAAAAACTGTAATACTTTTTCTGTAGACGTACTATATGCCTACACTAAATTTAATTATCAATATAATATGTAGTAGATAGTTTACTAGAAGTGTGATTAAGAAAAAATGTATTACTTTGCTAAATATGACCTCAATATTCTATAATCATTGTCTAAGTAGAAATGGCTTTTATTTCAAGCTAAATGTTTAACCACTTATACAAAAGAGTGTAGTCATACAAACAAAAAGAATTATTCTGACTCTATCTCTTTAAAATTGATGTTTCTAGCAGCTAAAAGCACAAAAATATATGCAACCAACAGAATATTGTATATACTATATATATATACTATATATATATATATATATATATATATATATATAATGAAAAGAATGTCTGCAAAAATGGATTATGTTTTTAGAAAAATTTATAAAAAAAAATCTAAACATAATCCCATTTTACAGACCTTCTTTTTTATAAATATTAATTTTCTCCTGTGGACCCATAACAACACTCTAAAAATATATTATATATATATATATTATATATATACTATATATATATATACACAGTGATGCTGATAGCTTTATTTAGTGCATCCTGGACACACATATTGCCTTGGAAATTTATGGGCCCAACTAAAGCTGGTCTAACTCCTACTTGTAACCTATCCTGTTATTCATTCTAAGAAACTATATGAAAATGTATTTACAGTTAGCTGAAATGGTGAGGGAAGAAAAAAAAAAAAATACTAGGACACATGGATACGATTTTTACTGCATCCTTTTAGATTTTGCCATCAGGACACAGGACACATACCAATCAGTATCTCTCTCTATTATATATATATATCTCGATATATACACACATACATCTTTATCAAGCGATGTCACTAATGCACAATTAAAACTGAATTCAAATCTGCATCCAAAACTTTGAAGATTACATAAAATTTTTGGAATGTACTCTTCTCTTGATTCTTTGTAATCATTTTTTGGTTATTTCTTATAAGTCTAATATGATCAAAGGGAACCCACTCTTGACTGATAAATTATTTATTTATTTTCCTATGAAACTAACCCTAAACTCGAACCCTAACCTAAATCCCGTCTTCTTTTTTCTTGTAGATCAATGAATAAATAAACAATTTCAATCAGTCAAGAGTTGTTCCCCTTTGATCATGTTAGACTTTAGGAAATAACCAATTTTTTTTCTTTTATAATATAAAAATGTTTCTGAGATTTAAAAAAAAAAAATTGATTTCAGTCAGAACCTGTAAAAATAATTAATAAATATGATTAGAGATCAATCGGGTTAAATATCTTACAAAGTATGTAAATAGCAATCATGTAAGTATTACTAAAAAATGTATTATTTGGATTAGTCAGACTATTGTCCTCATCTTTACTGTTATCTGTACAACAGAACAGGATACCACCATGGATTGAATAAAGAGTTAGGTTCAAAGTTCCGTGATGGCTCCCGATTATGACAAGAAGGTTCCCGGGTTCGAGAATGTTCCCGAGTCCGACAAGAAATACCTGAAGAAGGCCGGAGGACACATCGGCCTAAACATTGTACAGATAACAATAAAGATGAGCACAATACTCTGAATAAACCAAATAATAATAATTATCAAGCCACATCTCAAAAATTCAGAGAAATATTAAAAAATAGTTACTTGCTGATACAAATTTTGCATCCTAATTAAAGGTTTCATAAACTTTTTGAGATTTCATTTTAATAATTTGATGTAATCATTTTTCCTTGGTCATGAAAAAAGTGTAAGTTTTACAATTCCTAACAGATTTTCTTATTATGTTTATTTAGTGAAAGAAGTGATCTATATATTTCTAATATACTGTTTATTTTCTGTTACAGGCTGATAACCAATCAGAGTGTGGAAATGATGTAATATACATGGCTTCACCACCAGTACCAAAGAAACATGAGTCCAAGCCAATTTGTTGCCAGCATTGAAAGACCTGTTGAGCATGATAATGTCCCCCTATCCAGCTAGAGCAGCGGGAAATAACCATGTCTCAGCCCTTCGAACACCATCGCCCTCTGCCCTGCATTGTCACCACACCAGTGGATGGCGCTGAGGGCCACAGAGGAGGATGCAGAGATGATTGTTGGTGGTGAGACTATGGGGAACGTCCCTGCTTTGCGGCAGGGATAGGACGCGCTGTGTCACTGGAAGCACGAGCAGCAGCAGCAGCAACAACAGAAACAAGTTCAAAAGATCAACTTGCCACAATGGGTGAGACGGAAACACAGAGGGCCAAACATCCCCTGATCAGCCCTCACCAAAAAAGAAATAGTGCTCATATCATGGAGTTTTTTGAAGAACAGGAGAAATCTTTCCAAGAACACTTTCGAACCCTGCCAAAACCTATCAAAATCAAAAAGACCCGCTCACCGAGCCCAAGTATGATGCGTCAAAGTGTTGGCCTTGATCACCTTGACAACCTGGTTCGGTTGATGGAGCAACTTACTAATTTGCGGGATGAAACAACCGACTGAAAAAGAAGTGTGCATATCTGGAGAGCACAAAATATCTTTTGCAAGTAAAAAGTGAAATGTCTGATGATCGAGCACCTCTGGGATACATGTCTCTACCAAGCAAAGCAAAACAAAAACAACAGAAGGCTACAAAAGATTCCAGCGAGGGGGACTTCTCATCAGACCCTCCTCGGCAACGTCTGTCAAGTGTGGACAGCTCTCAGACTATAGAAATAATTGAAACTGCCTCTGACCAGACCCCTAAACGACCGAAGACAACTAAGCTATACAAACGGAGCTTTTCTACGGGTTCCTTAGAAATACCATCAGATATTGTGGAACAGGATATTTCTGAAGAATGCAATATTATGATAGTCAGTGATTATGATAGCAAAGATTCAAAATCTGGTTCCAAATCACCAAGTTCTAAGAAAAAATCCACTAAATTTTCTAAATGGGCCCGTGTCAAAAAAATACTTACTCGACAGAAACTAATGGATGATTCTGGGTCTGGTATAAAAGTTGTAAAAGATGGGGGAAAGCCTGGTCAAAGCCAGCAGGCGGCACCGGATAGCAGCACTCGGGAACTGACTGTACCAACCATCGGCCTAACAGAAACTCGCTCAATGGACAGTGGTGTCAGTAGTGGTGTTGATGGTG
Organism: Doryteuthis pealeii; assembly: GCA_023376005.1. Lineage (NCBI taxonomy): Eukaryota > Metazoa > Mollusca > Cephalopoda > Myopsida > Loliginidae > Doryteuthis > Doryteuthis pealeii. The sequence continues at coordinate 9,101 of JALAJA010000477.1, read as the reverse complement.
ATGGGAAGGAAGCACTGAGGACTCTACATCATCAGGAGGGCCGCCCAGCCCATCACCCTTGGCCAAAGTACCACCTGCAGAAGAAGACAGCCACACAGAAATGTGGATATCACCACAGACCTGGGAAGAAGGAATCAAAGGTGAAAGTTCAGGTAAGGTGACCAATAGTCAAGGGCAGTATCTTAATGTTAAGACACTTGTTCGGCGTCAGTCAAGTCCATCCCTTGTGGTGGAAGCGGGAGACGGCGCTAATAAGAGCCTGGATGAAGATTCTTCCTCACCTCGCCTACACAGATCCGCAAGCTACAAAGTACCAGGTAGTGGAGAAAGAGCCGGTTCAAGAGAGAAGAAATGTTACAAGACAGCCTGGGGACGAGTAAAAGGTATAATGCACACAAGGAAGGACAGTTCAAAAAAGAAGCACAAAAAAACAGACAAGACGTGCACATCAGAAGAACCATCAGAGACAGACATTGATGGTGATGATGGCCTTATTTATTCCTCTCCTAAGTTATCTGAATTGGCCAAGAAACAACTTAGTTCTGATAGCAAAACAGGTACACCTCAAACTTCTCCCCGGTTGTCTCATCAGCAAAGTTCAGTGAAATCATCAGGAAGTGAATCGTCAAAATCTCGAAGCAGTTCAGCAAGAAAGAACCTGCCAACAACTGGCAATGTGGATATGGCTGCTCTTGTGGGTAAGTCAGCATCATCAAGACCTCTCTTCTTCTAGAAATAAAAATCTTCTAGTCTCTCCTAAAAAAATCTTCTAGTCTCTCCTAAATAAAGTCTTTCTTAGCAGCCTTTATTCATTCATTAGTTCAAATATAGGTAGAAATAAGTAAAAAAAAAAAAAAAAAAAAAAAATTGAAAAGAGAATCAAGATGAAGGAATAATGGACCATATGACCTTTAGGCACCCCTTTTGCGATCTCGTTTCATAAGGACATTTTTTCGTTTACACCGTCAAAATCCGGTTGTTTGTTAACAGACGATTTTTAGAGTTTGTTTTTTTTTAATTATAAAACTAACCCCTAACCCTAACCCCTAAACTTACTCCTAACAAACAACCGCATTTTGACGGTTTAAATGAAAAAAATTTCCTTGTGAAACAAGATCGCAAAAGGGGTGCCTAAAGGTCATATGGTCTGGAATAATAATTGAGTTGTTTAAATTGTTTTGTTTTTTTTCTTATTTTACATTCTTTTATTAAGTTCCTTTCAACTTGTCTATACAAATTAGTTCTCTTAATTCCATGAGTTGTTCAGCTAATATTCTTATCCTTATTGGTTCTATCATTATGTTTTAACCACTGGCTTCTTCAGCCTTCGTTAGATGTATAATTCTTCTAGTAGGAAAGCAGGATGAATTCTTTATGATCTGGCTGTCTGAGATTCCTGCTGACATCAACAATATTTCTCTTTTATAATCCTTTGTTTTTTTTTTCCTCTCTTCATTTAGCTGCAAATATTTAATATCTTTTAAAGAGCTGAGGTCTTTTAAAGAACTAGGCAAAAAAAAAAAAAAAATCTTAATTTACATTTTTGCCTTTCTAATGTATAGTTAAAATTAAGTGGTCAGAAAAATATTTACTTACTACAGTTTTAATATGTTTTAAAACAAAGTTTTTAACCTGCAAAATACTGAAATGTCTGGTCATTTCTGATGACCTTTGAGAGGTGAAATACTAAATGCCAACTAGGTATTTTCAAATCTTATTGTTGGAAAAACAGATGGACTAGTATACTGAAGATGATGATGGCAGCAATCAACACATGGGAATTCGTAGTTCAAAACCAGACATTTTCTTTTGTCAAGGGAGATAACCTGATGATGGCTCACTATTCTTCCTACAGCAACTTCATCCATCCAACTTGCAACTTTAAACATTGTCAACACTAAAAGTATCATATCACTTTTAAACTTGCCAGAATGGAGTGGCATAACTGGAAAAAAAATCGAATGGTTTATTTTTATTTGTTTATTTTTTGCTTTCTGCTTGTTGCTAAAATCTGGCTTTAGTGCTTTTTTCTATTTTGTTTCTTTGTTCGTGCACTCGAAACAGGTCTTAAAGCAATTTCATTAGATTTGTTTAATTTATTATCTTCTCCTCTTTACAAACTGAATAAATCTTTCTGACAATCATAAACATATTTTTAAGGATTTGTATTTCATAGATATTTTGTTCTTTTAAAATATAACAGAAAACCTATAGTAGTCAAGAATCATCTTTTCATAATTATTTCAGGAGTAGTTGCAATTGGAAATAAATTTTGTATTAATCTTCCATAAATGTTGCACTTTCAAAGACAGATACAAACTGTATAATGGAATATGCCTAAAATATTATAGGTTAAATTTAAGTAGCTGATTAATATAAATTCACAAATCAAACAAAAATAAGATAAACATGTTTGATTATTTGTGAAATTTTTTCTGTTCATTTAGCTTATATGACAAGCCTATAAATAAAAGTGTTAATACAAACTAAAGCATGTAAGAGAAAAAAAGGTACTTTTATAATGAGGCTGATCAAATTTGTAACAATTGATTTAGCAGAAAAATAAAACATCTCAATTATATTATTGATATTCATACAGTTGCAGTCCAATATTATTTTTGAAAATTCCTTGAAAATGGAATAATGATATAAATATGCAACTATATGGCTATATATTTTCAAATTTTGTACTTGTGGGAACTTTAAATGTGCACTGGATTTTTTATTTAGTGATATTAGAAATCGAACAAAATCTAATTACATACAAACATCTTGCAGTAATTATTGTTTATTATAGAAGTTTGCCTTAGAATTATTTCCTGATATATTCCGTGTTATATGAATTCTAGTGTTAAGTGTTCAAAAAGTGCATTTTTAAATACAGATAGAACAGGTAAAGACAGTTTTTATTTTTTAAGTCCAATCATTTTACCAGTACCAAAAATATAATTTGTCTAAAAGAAACTTGTTAATTATTTCTTCTATTTTCTTATTATTACAATATTTCTAGGATATTAGTATTTCAATCATTTATTGCATTTTTTGCATTATACTAATGCTTTATACGTTATATTTTATTTCATGTTATTGAGGAACTTTTTTTGTTTATCTAAATGTACCATTTTTCTTTCAGTACTAAGAATTTTCCGAATCACTATTTTTGCAGCGTTATGTTATCAGGAAATGTTTTGTTCTTAACTATTTTTATCATTTGTTTTTAATTAGATATTGTTTATTATATTTAATATTTCTTGCTGCCATCGTTCAGTTTTCTCCTTTGGTTGTTTTCAAACAATTGATAATGTAGACTTTACATATTTATATCTGTCTTTCATTTCCTTTGTTTAGTTTAGTAAGTTTTTCTTTTCTTTTTAATAAAGACATTTTTTATCATACATAAGGTACTTGACTTGTATCCAAATATAGTAGCAACTATCTAGATTAGGGGAACATCTTCTACTGTTAATTACCTTTCTCAATAAATCAATGAATTTATATATCAAAATATACAGTTATCATTAATTGAATATAAATTCGTGTTAAACTCATGGAATTGCCATTTACTTCTTATAATCATTAGATTTAGTAGATGCTTTTGTTTGCTGGTGGAATTTTAAATTTCCAATTCAGCTTCATAAATTTATTTTTTATTTAGATTTTATTTCTTTTTTCGACAAAGTTTTCTTTGATTCAAAAGACCTTCTATCTTTTCTGCATTAATATCTACTCTCTATTTTCGTTATCTTCTGCAAAAATTTCTTTCATTCAATTTCTTTCAATAAAAAATTTCCTTTAAAATCCTTATGCTTATATTTTGAATGTTCACTTTTTTTATGTCAATTTCTAATTCTTAAGCTGTTTAAGGAGCTTCTTTGAAAATTTTTCAAAGATTTTTCATTATTCTTATTTAATTGCTAGTTTTACTACACCTTATTTCATTGTTGCTTTATATCACGACACTCTTAATTGATATACTTTTTTGTCACTTAAGCACATTTGTGTACAAAATCAGAAACAAAAAAGTAGCTTCTAACAGAATTTGAACTTGTATCTCATACCACAAAAAAACCTGTTATTTATGGATTTAGCTTAATAACTTTA
>JALAJA010000476.1:0-30112 GCA_023376005.1 Doryteuthis pealeii | reverse complement strand
AATTTAAAATCCAGGTAAAATAGTTATTATAAAGAAAAATAGAAATTGATGCTAGCATGAAAATGGTGACAAAGGCTTAAAATATTAAAGCTATATTTGAGTATTAAATTAACCTTATATATATATAGATATATAGATATATATTAAGGAGCTTTCTAATTGATCTTTCTTTTAGCAGACAACATTATTCAGGATTAATCAGACAAGAATTAAAAAGATTTTTTTAAAGTTGTATGCAGTTGAATGATTTGATGAATCAGTTATTTTTATAATCCAGGTATTAAAAAGGCATTGATGTCTCACTATGTTGTCTTTACCTTTGAAAACACCTACAAGGGCAGTCTCAAGGACAAAAGGTGCAGGCTGGTTGGTTGGATTTTATGGCATGTCAACCTAATTGGGTTATTTTTATGGCAAAGATATTTTGTTTCATTATTGTTGGGTATTCAATTTTTTTCTTCAAAATCAATTCTTTTTAAACACATTTTTTATCTATTTAGTCTATAGATTGGACCCTAACAGGGTGGACCTGGGAGTAATGGCATTAAAGAGGTACTCTCCATTCCCCAAAGTTTCAGTATTGGAATCTCACCACTAGATGCAGTTTAATATCATGCAGATTGACGAGAGGGAGTCTCTCCAACTACCTGTCTAGTCTAAGTAAGGGCCAAAGTGGAGCGTTGCATGTCAGGGGACTGCTCAGCCACAAAAATTCCATCCTTTAAGCATTAAGGTTGCCACGAACATGTGGCGTATTCTAGCAGCTCCAGACAACAGGACAGCAAAAGGTGCAGGAGGAAGAAACATAAGACTATGCCATCAAAACTAGCATTACAAGCATTTAGCTGAAAAACGCTGACATTTTCAAATTTGCGACCCGTAAAATCCCAAGTTAAATTTGCCAATTTCTCAAGTATTTCTTAACCAATCTTTAAACTATTTATATGGTTGGAAAGAGAATAGAATAATCTTTGCTGAATATGTAATTTTTTATCGGTTTTTCATCAATTGAATTATTTTTTTGCTTTTGATAGAAATTTTTTTCCGAGAATACATTTTACACTCTACTTTTCTTTGGAAAATCTAAGGGTGGCTAATCTTTATCAATATTCCTTGAAATTTTGCACTCAATTAGAAGATACCTGAAGTACAAACGGGGTCTTTTTCTTTTATTTCTAGGACCCGTGGAAACGAAATATGAGAGGGCAAGTTCAAGGCTATTTGTTTAAAAAATATAAGAGAAGCAAAAAAAAAAAAAGCCTATATGTCCGTAATATTAGAAAGTTTCAGATTATTTTGATGTATGATGTGTAATATGTAAAGATTGCTATATCAATTCGGGATTTTGCTTCGAAAGTTTGTATTAAAAAAAAAAAAAACTCAAATTTATTTGTCCGATGACGTAAAAGCATCCTGTCAACAGTTGAGAATGTGCATTTAACTGCGTCACAAAATCGGACCTTAATTGATTTAAAAATCACAATTTCTTCTCGCATATTTATGGTTCAAACTTTAAAAATATTTATATGGTTGTAAAGAAAGAAATAATCTTCCTAAATATGTAATTTGTATATGTTTTTATTTCATTGAAATATTTTTTACAGCGAACATGAATTTATCCGATTTGAAAAACAGTTTGCGTAAAGGCCGCCTTGGTAGTCATTTTTTTTCCCCTTACGTTCTTCTTTTCCAATTCATTGCATAAATATTAAGAAATATTTTCATACTAAATGGTTTTTAAAGAATATTGAATTGAAAAAAAATTTTTTTTTAAATCATTTACCATTGAAAAAATCAACCTATGCAAAATTCGTAAACATACGATGTATATTTCAAAGAAATCGTAAACATCAAAATAGGCTGCATTTTTTGTCTTCTCTCATCGCGTCACCTATGGGTAAATAGTAGGGCAGACTGGGTTCTTTAGCTTTGGTTAGGCAACTAGCCTAGAAGGAAAACTTTGAATTCAAACCGACTTTACTCTGCTTAGCAAATTAACCTTGTTAAGACATTTTTGCCCATAGTGGAGGGGTTAGTAAATGTATACATTCTGAGTTTAAAGTAATAAAATGAGAAAGGGGTGGAAATAACAATACTAAGCTGACCACTTTCATTAAATAGCAATTTTTAGAGAAGCATTTTATTTTAATTAAAAAAAACAAAAAAAAACTTTTGTCTTTTTAGGGTCTTTTCTACTTTTGTGGTCCCCTTTTTTGTTTTTACTGAAAACCCTGTCTCTATAATTTAGTGACTAAATAAGAATTGAGTAAATGTTTAATTGCCAAACACTTACATTCCTCTTGCTTTGATTATCCTTGTATACATCTTCACTGTTAACAGCAGCATAAGGAGTTCATCAATGGGCAAACAAAGTCGAGCTGAAAGAAACAAAAAAAAAAATCATTAGAATAATAATAATAAAAAAATAAAAAAGATTTGGAAAATTACAAAACAAAATCTAACACAACACAAACCATAATACAGCATAAAATAACGCAACAAAGGTTGACATTCTATAAAATCCAACAAACCAATTGTCTACCTTTGCCATAAGAGTCATCTCAGTGGGGTTAAGTGGTTTTGTCACTTTCCTTCTTGATGGTTAGTTGATTAACCTGGGCTGTTGAGACTCACAAATAATTTTTAAAAAAGAACAAACACCATCAAGTAGTGCATGTGGGTTTTAGGGACCACTTGCTTACTTCCTATTCCCATGACACTCCATCTTTGAATGGATGTATAGGGATTGGCCCCTATATTTTTACGGCATGTGGAATTGAATAAATTAAAATAATTAAGTTTTCTGAAACAAGTAATTTTACAATTATATAAGTTAAGTTTAGAATTATGTAAACAAAGATATCGAATAAATATTAGTTTAGAAATATTTTAGCAACAATAGAAACAATGGTTAAAATTCCATTGAAAATATGTATGCCATCGGAATGTTACAAAATAATCCGATATTTACATCATTAGAAAACAGCTGATATTTGAAATTCCAATATTAAATTTAACTTAATGATCACGTAGACAATGACAAAAGAAAATTATAAAAAGGCCCATAGAGCTGAAAAACTTCAGTGGGAGCTTAAGCTCTTCCCGACTTGACAGAGTTGGAGCTGATGCTCCCAACTCGACAGTGGGAACGGACGCTCCTCCCAACTCGACACAATGGGGAGAAGACGCTGTCTGAAAACATAAAATACGACTCAACATGTCCGTCTATTTTTTCATTTTAAAATTTTCTCTCTCTCCTACTCAATACGACACAAGTTTCAATCACAGACATTGTTTTATCAAAACTGCTACAAATTTGACAAGTCCAAATGCACAAATATAAACAAACTTAGGTTCTCAGCAAACACAACTACCAACAGACACATCAATGAAAGAACAATTGACTATCACTATATGGATTGTAATATCTTGTATATAAAGTTGTTTCTTTTATAATTTTATCTTCTTCTTTTGTTTTCTACGGAAACTACATTTCCGTAGTCATATACATTTAAATTGTGGGGATCAAAACTCGGATCTTCTTCACACACACACAAACATCGAGCAAACACGGTCCCTACAGATGGAGCCGGCTCACCCCAACCCAGGTGAATGCTACCACAACAACAACAAGTTCCCATGGATAATTATAAAAACTAACATTAACAGATTATTCTACAGTGATACCTTAAAAAGAATCTTAAACATCCCATCATAGTGTAATGATTAGCAAGCTAGACTTGCTAGATCCATTACTTCTAAAAAGTGAGTTTGATCCTCGCTGGATGCACCTTACTTGTGACCTTGTGTCATATCCTACCCATGGCGAATGGGTTGGGTAAATACCCACATTAAAAAGAATCATAAAAAGTTAATTTTACTTAACTGAATATTTAATTTTATCATTTTATAAACTTGAAGTAGTATTGACCTATCTTTTTAAATTATGATGCAATGAATTTTCTCTTAGTACAGCAGTGACAATCTAAGTGCATCTAGGGAGAAAGAAAGACATCTGCTTCTTGGAAGGATTACCAAGAGAGTGGTTTACTGATGCAAGGCATGAGAGAGACACCCTTTTACAGTGAGGTGGGCAGTAAGACATAAAGGGTGAAAGACAGAGTCTCACCTAAAAAATAGTAAAATCTCCTGAGCCAGTTTAAAACCTTTCCAGGGATGACTAACACATCCTAAAAGTTTGTTTGAAATCAGGCCAAAAATAGTGGAGCCTTAGTTCTATAGACCGATGGACAGAAAAACAGTGAATTATAGGATAATTTACAATTGTTATAAACAAGAATTCTAAGGTTAATTCAGTCTATTATATTTTACTTAAAAATTCTTAAGTCATCTGTTTTTGTTTTTTTTTGGTCACTTGTGAAAACAAACAAATTGTTGACAAACATAAACAACAAAGTTAATTACACAACTCTGCTATGATAATTAGTTTCTTCCAATTAAAGGTCATCATGAAACATTTAAACACTTGGCAATTCTTTAATTCTAAAGTGGGACAAACATTAACAATAAATATATGACCATACAGCTCAAACTAAAAGATACCTCACACCAACAAAAAATTTAAAAAAGAAATTGTTTTTTCATATATTGACAAAACTTGAAACATAGCAATAATTTTTCAAGGATTTTTTTCATCTGTTTTTCAAATTTATATTGCAATATCTAATTTTCAATGAATAAAGTTTAAAATACTAATGAACATTTTTGGGTTAATGTTCATTAGTATTTTAAACTTTATTCATTGAAAATTAGATATTGCAATATAAATTTGAAAAACAGATGAAAAAAATCCTTGAAAAATTATTTTCCATAGAGAAATGAAAAAGAAGCATTTCTGACTGCAATCAATTTTAACTTTAACATTTTCTTTTGTGGTCTGTCAGGATGTTTTCCCTTTTTTAACCACCCAATTTCTTTTATATTTGCATCAAATTCTAGACATTGTTGACTGGGAACAACTAATGTCTCTCGCCACACTCCATTGTGGATTACCTTCTTGAATGAGTGTTACAATCCTTTCCATTATTTCAATTATCAATTCTTTTCTTGGAGCCATGTTTCCTTTCAATTTGGTATACTCAACCATTTGTTGAGGTCTAAAAGAATTCTTAATTGTAGACCAATTTGCATATCTAGGCTTCTTCTATCAAATTTGAAATTTCTTATACTGGGAACCATTAAATTGATTTATTGGTTATTTTATGCCTAGAGGATTTTTTGTTGAAATTCAGAAAACTCAAATATCCCCCAAATGAGTTGTATATAGAAGAAAATTTTTAATTTTTCAAGTAACAATTGACCAACATGTTTTTTCCCCATTTACCTTGTGTTTTTCTAAGAATTCATCTGTAATGGTCCAAGGAGCATCAGTGATTAATTCATCAACATAACGACAATGTCTCACTGCTTCATAACGTTCGTGTTCATCCATCACAGTACGTCCTTTCATTTGATGAGTTAATTCCTCATTGCACACTGAAAGAAAATAAGAATCCAATGAGATATTATAAATAAAGTGAGAGAGGGTGAAGAAGATGATGGTGGGGAATAGAGAGAGAGAGAGAGAGAGAGAGGGGTAAGGACACACACACACACATGGGGAGGAGCATGGAAAAAGAAAGAGAAAGACTAGGAATGGCAGGACAGGGAAAGAGGAGTAAAAGAAAAAAGAGAGCATAAAATAATGAGAGTTAGTGAGAGAGAGAGAAAGAGAGAGAGAGAGAGAGAGAGAGAGAGAGAGAGAGAGAGAGAGAGATATTAAAAAAGGGCAGGAAGAAAAATGAGAGTCAGAGAAAATTGGAATTTAAAGAAATAAGAGAAATTTATGAATAAAGATAAGAGAATAGTAGGGAATTTTTAATCTTTCAAAACGCTGGTAAAAAAAAAAAAAAGAAAATGAGAAAGAGATGAAAAAGAAAAGAAAAAAAATTTCTTACCCCCAACAATGAGATAAGAATTTGGGAAAGCCATTTTTGCTTGCATAAGCTGACGCGCATGTCCACTGTGAAACATATCATAAATACCATCAGCATAAACTCGGACTTTCCGACCTGGAAAAGATCCAACAAAACAATGAATAACCATTGTGCTACCCGAGAAATCCAAATTAGTAATACTGGGCTGTTTTGTCCATTTATTTTCTTCACAAAGTAAACAAACAATACATATTTTGAATGGGTGTTATTAAAATGGCTGCTGTTATGAATCGTCCTTGGAGAAAAAAAGGATTAATAAATAAATAGATAGATAAAATATCCAACAGAACAGACAAAAAGATTAATAAAAAGGATTGTTAGATTTTTTTTTTTTAAATAATAGCATTATTTTACATTCAATCTGTACATTGTGTATTGAAAAATCAGAAAATGAGGGATTGTCAGTGATCAGAAATTAAGGCAAGTGTTTCTGCCTTAAATCTCTCTAGATTTTTTTCATGTCTGAGTGTCACATTTAATTACATCTTACCACATGACTATACTTCATACTATCAATATGCTGGATTAGCCACTTTTCTCACATTTCTGTCTGATGATTGTGCACACCACATGAAACTTCAGTTAATGGACTTCTAGTGGTTTATTATGATTATGATATTTTTATTGAATTTTGAATTCTTTGAAAAAAAAATGTTCATATGTATATTTTATATAGTTTCCTTTCTTTTTTTTTTTTTTTTAAATAATGATACTAGAATCTGATCTTAGGCGGAAATGCTTGGGTATGACATTTGATTCTAAGTAGAAATTACAGTTACTCTGATCTAAGGCAGAAACGTCAAACTACAAAAAAAAAATCCTATCATTTTTTACAGGAATTATTCTAATAGCAAAAAAATATTAGTTTATAATAATATCATAGGATATAGAATAATATATAATAAAATATTTATCAATCAGCAGCTGTACAGCCACTTACCTGCCATTTCACAAACCACCCAAGAAAGACATACTGGGCACTGGTGGAGAAATAAGGACAAACTCATAAGTAATATTCTTCTAAGGACTTATACATATGGACACACCAGTATTGGCCAACCAGCAAAAACTTAGTCATCAGTTCTGTGCAGACACTGGATGCTGTTAAGAGGATTTACCAAGACTAAAGATACCCATCAGTAAAAGAATTCTCTTAATCATTCATATACATATATATCGCATATATAGCGTAATCATTCATATATATATACATCGCATATATAGTGTAATCATTCATATACATCGCATATATAGCGTAATCATTCATATACATCGCATATGTAGCGTAATCATTCATATATATATATATATATATATATATATATATATATATGAATGAATGAATGATTATGCTTAAAATTGACTGTATTTTAATTATCTGAGCTTTTTTAAAGCACGATTATGTTTATATAAACACTTTGTGATATTTTGAAGTTTTGCCAACTAATTTTTTTTTACAAATCAAACAGAGAATAATATAAATAAATATAACCAGCCTCTGAAGTAGTTTTATTTTTGTTTGGTTCATTAATTGTGTTCCTAATTGTTTAAGACATGCTTGTTGATGTCACAGTCCAGCATGTTAGTCACTACACCAAGGGAACTCCCACTGATCTGCTCATGAAGACTTGAATATCTATCTTTTTAAAATTCTATCTTATTTCTCTCTCTATTAAACACAAGTTCCCATGGATAATTATAAAAACTAACATTAACAGATTATTCTACAGTGACACCTTAAAAAGAATCTTAAACATCCCATCATATATATACATGAAATGTATAGTTTAGGTTTATTTAATGGCATATCAACTCCCTATGGGTTATTTAATGCCAAAATTTGATTCATTTGTAACTGATTGTAATCATAACTATATTTTCCATGTTCTATAATCATTAGTTTGCACAGAGTCCCCAGAGCACTGGAATTGGAGCCTCACCATTGGATGCAGTTTACTGTGATACCCAAGACACACACAAAATGTGTAGTACCAGTATATTATAGTATATAAGAATATATAATAAAAACTATATTTACCTTCCCCTCTTCGTGCCATATCCAGAGTAATTTTGATGGAATAATCACAATTATTCCTCTCGGTGATGGCAGGTTCTTCATAATGAAATGGAGCTGAGCCTGGACTCTGGGGAAAGAAATATATTTAAATTATTTAATATTTTCAATCATTAACATACAGCCATTAAAAATATGCATACAAAAAAGTATTTTTCATTAATATATATTTTTAATATACATATACACAAGTAGATATATATATACACACACACACACACACACACAAGAATATGTACATATACACTATACATACACATATATATACACTATACACCTATACATACACATACATGTATATATAAAGTATACACCTACACATACACATACATGTATATATAAACTATACACATACACGTATATATAAACTATACACATACACGTATATATAAACTATACACATACACGTATATATACACTATAGACCTATATATACACTATACACCTACACTATAGACCTATATATACACTATACACCTACACTATAGACCTATACATACACTATACACCTACACTATAGACCTATACATACATGTATATACACACTATAGACCTATACATACACTATACACGTATATATAAACTATACACGTATATATAAACTATACACGTATATATACACAATACACACAAGTATATATATTAAAAAGTGATAAAGATTACTTATCTGACTACTCAGAATTTTATGACACCAATGTGAGATACTTTTAATGATATTATATTTGCCCTACATTCTTTGTATATTGAGCATCGTTTTATCTTTCTGTTTTTATTAGAATCAGTATAACAGAACTGCCCCACCAAAAGTTTAAAAAAAAAAAAGAAAATTAAAGAAATAAGGATAAAAATTTTAAAAAAAGAGAAAGAAGAAATCCAATCCGAAACTGCTTACACTAGTCACAACACGTGGAAGTTGCAATGGTGGAGGTGAATCTGAAGCTCCTGCAGCTGGCATCACCACTTCTCGATTTCTATTTCGCTTTCTGCCAGACATATCTACTTTGATTTAGGAGGGAGCAAATCTGAAAATAAAAAATAAATATATATATATATATATATATATATAAATAAAAAACTCAATTAGAATGAAAAAGATCTGGAAAAAGTCATTCAAATAAATTAGAAAAAAAAAAAAAATGAAAATTTCAAAAAATGGTTAACCAAATTCCAGAAAGCGGATCTTTTATGCTATTATTTTCTTTCTCTTGCTAATTTTTTTCATTTCACAATCAAGATTACCTGGTGTTGCTCAGAATTGAAATTTGCTTAATCAAAAGTATTTAAACTTAGCTTTTCAAGTATATTTAAAAAAAAAAAAAGGGGGTATGCTTTCTTCCACCATCAATTCCAACGATATGTATATTTACCAACCCCTCCACACAAGCAGGATGCGACACTAGGTCAATTTCTCAAGTAGTGTTTAACAGGTTTGAATTTGGAGTTTTCCTAGACTGGTTGCCTAACCAAGGTTAAATAGCCCAGTCTGCCCTACTGTTTACTGATAAATGGAGGGAGAATAGTTTGATGCATACTTTTTCCAAAGTGAAATGCAAACAGTTTCGTCCAGTATTTGAACTCGGGTTGACAAGTCCATTTCCTATAATACTAATCATTACACCACGCACCTCCATTCCAACGATATAAGAGTGTCATTCAATAAATAAGGGAAATTTATAATAAAATAAAAATAAAATTAAAAAAGCAACTCCCCCCCCCCCCGAATATTCTTTCATGAATATAAAATTTGCATTGTTTGGTTTATAGTAAAATTATTTTAATCTCGTGAAATATATGTTTAAAGGCCATTTAAAATGATGGCAAATCAGAGTGCTCCAGAGGTCGGTCATCAATTTTTTGGTGGCTGAGAAGTGCAAACCATGTGAAATTTAAAACAGAATGTGTAATGTGTATGAAGAAGCATGTTTTAGTTTTAAATAAATGTACAGAAATGAACTAAACACGGCTTTGCCACTACAAGCCTGAGTTGAAAAAAAAAAACAGTTCATGGAATGGAAACACACTGACTCTCCATTAAAAAAAAAAAAAAAAAAAAGTTCCGAGCATCATAGTTAGTAAAAAAAAAACTTCATGCTGAAATATCTTCTGGTGCAAGGTGCAACTGTAAACAGTGTTTTCTATTTCAAATTCCTTTACCAAAATTTACCTTATTTATTGAATGACCATCTTATTTTGATTGTAATCAAAAAGACAAGTAAGAATATGAGAGGTGCTTGGCATGTACAATGATTAACAAGCTAGTCTTGCAGTGAGTTTGATTCTCACTAGGTGCTCCATAATTTTGGCTTTGTGCTAAACTAAGTTAAGATTTGTTGATGATGAGAATTGATTTATTCAGAGCAAATTGATCACTGGATTTAATGTGATCAAATGATTTTTTTAAATGAACTAAGAATCCTAAGTTATTTTAATTGATGTTTAGTTGAATTTTACGACATGTCAACCCTTGCTGGGTTAGTTTATGCCAAATATGTTTTGTTTTATTCATTCTTGATGTGTAATCTCAATTAAAAAAAAACTCTTTTTTTAAACCCATTTTTTAAAACTCATTTTTTTCTATTTAACCCATAGATGGGACTAAGATTTTTCCAATTTTCCTTATCCCCCCCCCCCAAAAAAAAATAATAAAGAAACAAAAACTTTTGCAGATTCATAGGTGGAAGCATTTGATTAATAGAAGAACAAAGGCAATCTTTTAATTATGAACATACAAGTCATTTTGCTCTGGGAAAAACCAGGTTATCTTGCTGTAATAAATCTATACATAAATATTTATCATTTCATAGCCAGACAATAATGGGAAAAAAATGAATTGAAAGAAAATTTTAATAAATAAATGAATAAAAACTTTGCTGAAATTGAATCTCTTCATCCATATTTTTGAAATGTCAATTTGGCTTTCAAGTAAATAAATAAAACACCATTATTCAATATCTTAAAAGTCAATTTAAAAAAAAGAAGAGAGAAAGAGAGAGAAAGAGAGATATAGAGAAAGAGAGCTATAGAGAAAGAAAGTGAAAGAGAGAAGATATATATATATAGAGAGAGAGGCAGAAATAAAGAGAAGGGGAAGAGAGAGAGAATGAAAGAAAAAGAGATAGAATCTGAAGTCAGAAAGAGAGGACAAAGTTTTAGCACAAAAACAATCAAGCAGACATTTTTGTTTTACAATTAGAAAATGGCCGAATTAAAGCAATTACAATTCATTTACTTTTTCTGATCATAATATCTATAATATCCTTGTGAAAAAGAAAAAAGAGTCCAACAATAAATAAGCTATTTTCAGCTATATTAGTAGTAAGTCAGTTATATGTTCATAAAAATTAATAATCATAGCTTAACAAGTCTTTTCTCTTCTTTCTCTCTCTCTTCAGGTGATTGTCTGCCTGTATGCACATATATAAAATTGTGTTGTCAAAACAACTTGTCTACATCAATGAATTATTATTCACAATATTATTTTCATCTTGAATCATAGCTCTTCTTATATTTTGGCCAGATTTTGTGTTTCTTACTTCATAGGGGTTGACTAACTTGCACATTCAGACTTAGAAAAAATAACTGTTTTTGTTATTCATTTCTAATTGGGTCCATTGTTATCTTTAATAGTAGATGATTGTCTTGTTGAAAGTTTTTATAAATAAATTGCTTTGTTATTCATTTTCTGCCCCAAAACTGGTAACAACCTCCACATTTATTTTTTTCAGATCAGCAAAGTTTGGTGAGTAAATGGGGAGTAAGCAATGTTGACTTTTTTCTTTTAGTATACTTTGTAAATGGAACAAATCTAAAATTTAATTTTTAGAATTTAAAAAAAAAATCTTGATCCTAAAAATGATCCATGTTATTTGATTTCTTTAATAATGGATTTATTTATTTATTTATTTATTTATCATTGTGTTTATCTAAAGAAAATAAATGAACATTTTTATCATACAAAATGTATAATGTTTTCAAATGTTTGCTGATTTTGAGAAAAAAACAGATCAGGTGTGTTGAAAAAATATTGAGACTGAAGCTGTATTTACCAAAACAATGAACAATGAATGAAGTACCAATTTTCTTCAAAATATGAGGTGTGTTCAAAAAGTATTGAGACTGAAACTGTTTTTACCAAGACAGTTTTTTTAAATTTTTTTTTAAATTATGAGGTTTGTTCAAAAAGTATTGAGACTGAAGCTGTGTTTACCAAGACATAAATGAACAATGAACAAAAGTAGGTGTGGCATCCCACCTCAGCAAAATCCAAAAAATTATTTCCCTGGTCTAGCACTAGTGAAAAAGGGGATAGACTCACTGTTCAGCTGATACTGGTCCTTGCCAACTCAGCACATGACTAGCACAGCTTTGGGTAATCTAATCTGTATGATAAAGCATCTAGGAGCTGATGGTAAATGTGGTACTTCACCTCAGAAAAAAAAAAAAATTCCACTTGTGAAAAAGGGGATAGACTCACTCACTGTTCTGCTGATAACAGGCCACTCTGTAGACGTTACTTATAGAGCATAAAAGTTATTTGAAAATTACTTGTGACACCTTATTATGTAAACATTTTGTTTTGCTGACATACAAAGATTTATGTGTAGATAACTTAAATGGAATGTTATTTGTTTTATAGTGTACACAGCTGTGTGTTTGTTTGAATAAACGGTATTGAATGTGGAATGTTCAAGTGAAAATACATGTAAGAAGCAGCCATTTGTAATACGATTCACACACATGCACAGGTTGGGGGAGGTCCTTAATATTACTATTGCTTATGAATATGCATGTTATTATATTCTGTTCTGTGACGGTATTCATCCTGGGTCAGTTGAGTTGGCTCCATCCAATGAATTTACCTGTGGTGAATTCATGGAAGGAGTAACAAGGGAATAGGAAACTCACAAGCAGCCACCAAAACCCACATGCATTTACCGGTCGGGGGAAGGAGATGCTCCTGTTTGCCACAGATGAAGTGACAAGTAAACCAAAAGCTGTTTATTCCTGACAATGATGGAAACACCCTTTGGATTTTTATCAGAGCTCCTTTGACTGGGTTGTGGCCCTTATACCACTGGGTCCACCTTGGGTGACCCTACCAAGAACTACCAAGTTTACATGGCCTTGCTGCAATGAGAAGGGGTTGAACTTTAGAAATACTGTGCTAGGTGGCTGTTGAGCAAAGAGTTTCCTCCGGACTTTTATAGGTCTTGTTTTTCGTTCTTCAGGGTGTCTAGCCATCCTCCACACCAGACAAAATATGTGGGGTTACCGGTTTAGTCTATGATAATTTGATAAGCAAACAGTTATCATATACATAAAAGTTAACATAAACATAAAAGATTCATTCAAGGTGAGGAATAAGACATTCAGATACATCCATTAGGAGAACCAGAATGAAAGTGACACTTGGTTGAAGCATATAAAGCAAAACTTTGTGAGAGAGAGGGAGAGAGAAAGAGGGAGAGAAAGAGAGAGAGAGGGAGGGAAAGAGAGAGAGAGGGAGGGAAAGAGAGAGAGGGGTAGAGAAAGAGAGAGAAAGAGAGAAAGAGAAAGAGAGAGAGAAAGAGAGAAAGAAAGAGAGAAAGAAAGAGAGAGAGAGAAAGAGAGAAAGAGAAAGAGAGAAAGAAAGAGAGAGAGAGAAAGAGAGAAAGAAAGAGAAAGAGAGAAAGAAAGAAAGAGAAAGAGAGAAAGAAAGAGAGAGAAAGAAAGAGAGAAAGAAAAAGAGAGAAGAAATATGAGCATCATTTGACTTTAGTGATGAAGAAAAATAAAAAGCAACCTCTGCTTTTACAATATTTAGAAGAATGAGACTTGTGTTGGGTTAACTAAAGTATCTTTTGGCATTGTTTGCTATAAAGTAACAAGCCAAGTAGCAGTACAATTTAATCCATAGCTGGGGGATGAGGGGGTTCATACCTTTCCCAAAGGTATTAGTGTAAAAGTGAACATTATAGCACAACTGGAGTTCAAACTCACCATTATGCCAAAGGGACTCCCCCTTTATGTTCTCCTTAGCTTTATTGATTTTAATAGAATTTTTTCTGCAAGTGAAAAAGATTTATCTATTTTATTTTCTATTCTATATTAAAAGTAAATCTCAAATTAATAGTCAATTCTAAGGTTTGTTTATTTGAACTTAGATTGCCAAGATGAATTTTAACATTTATAAATTTTTTTTTTTTTTTAAATGAAATGTATAAAATGCATTTTTTTTGTTTTCCTCTCCTTACCTCAGAATGCAGAAAATGTGAATTAAAATCCGGATAGTGTAATAAAACTGGCCAAGTGACTAAATGTCATTCCAACAATAAAATAGGTTATTTATTATTAGTCATGTGAAGCCCACTTGAAGTGATTGACCTGATTAATACTTTTGGATACTTTTTTTTGTAGAGAATGAAAAATACAATCCATTAAAAAGGAACTGACTATATCTTTAATTTTGATATTTCAGACTGTTGTCCTCATATTTATTGTGGTATGTATAAATACAATGTTCACGCCCCTGTAAAATCAGTTTAGGTGTTTGTTTTTTTAATTATCTTATAATAATTAAAATTAATTTAAAAAATAACACCTAAATAGAATCCAGGGATACAGTGGCCTGAAAGTTGTGTTTATACATACAACAATAAAGATGAGGACAACAGTCTGAAATATCAAAATTATTCATATCAAGCCTCATCTCATGAATACAGACAAATATACACCTATATCCTGTTGCAGTTTATAATTAAATGCACCAAGTATAACCAAAATATTATCTTTAATATGAGGATAAATAATGACATTGCTTATTTTTTTTGGTTTGAATAGAATTATTATCATTAATATACATTTGAGTACTTAGATTAGTGTACTTATCTTGGTTGTTATAGTCAAAATATTATTAGCCACTGTGATTATAACAACACAGACCCAATAAAAATCCCAAGAGTTGGGTGCGTTTGGTGCAATACACACCCTCATAATTAGTGCCACTCCTGTGTTCTTTTGACCAAATTTATGTTTGAAGATTGGAAGGAGAGATTGATATATCTCAAATGTCTTTCACCTATTACCATTCCAATGAAAAAAAAATGGTGATAAAGATGTGTATATCATAAAAAGTGTTGTCTTTCTTTCTTATTATTTTAGTGCCTATAAAGGTTATGTAATTACAACTGGTAGTTTGTTTTTTTTGTTGTTGTTTTTTTTTTTAAATTAATAAATTAAGAAGAATTAGTCCATATTTGCTCTGTTGCTTCAAAGAATTGTTCAAGATAGTACACAACATCCTTGTACAGTTCCCATCTAGCTTTTTCTCTAAGCATTTCGTTAGAGTCCAAGTGGTGTAGCCATAGAGTAGCACTGATATGGCTACAACTTGGAATAATTGTCACTTATTTGAGAG
Organism: Doryteuthis pealeii; assembly: GCA_023376005.1. NCBI lineage: Eukaryota > Metazoa > Mollusca > Cephalopoda > Myopsida > Loliginidae > Doryteuthis > Doryteuthis pealeii. The sequence goes on along the minus strand of JALAJA010000476.1, from coordinate 14,646 downwards.
ATATCGATCATGCAACTTGACCTTGTTACAGGCTAAGAAGAAATCCTGTTGTTATGGCAACGCAAGGCATTATTAGCCATTTTCTAAAGACACACCCAAAACATTTTGTAGTGTATTAACAACCAAGTCTTACACGTGAGTAATGAGAAATGAGGTTGTTAGGCCAACATCATGTTTGGATTTATAGTTGTATTATTAATTCTAAGTCCAATTTAGAATTTTGTAAATTCATTTTTATTTTATATATCAATTTGTAATTTATACAGAAGCTTTGATCCTAGACAAAGTGCATATATATTATACTGTGCTAAACACATATGCAATTTTTATCAATTGGAAGCTATATAATATATTAATTATAATTTTGTAAATTTATCATTTTCATCCTCTCTCTCTCTCTCTCTCATATATATATATATATATATATTATATATATTATATATATACACACACAACACACACCACACATATATATATTATAATATATATACACACACACAACACACACATATATATATAGTACACACACACACACATATATATACACACACACACACAATTGATGATTGTGCTCAACACATGAAACTTGAAATAACATCATAATTATAATATTCTTTAGGTTTTATACATACTCCACAATAATAGAATCGAGCACTTTTTATGCAAACTTATATATATATATATATATATATATATATATATATATATATATATATACACACACACACACCTCTGCAAAAGCAAGAAGTGACACAAGGTCAATTTATTAACCAGAGTTCAACAGGTTTGAAATCAGAGTTTCCTTCTCCCAGACCAGTTGCCTAACCATGGTTAAAGAGCCCAGTCTGACCTACAATTTAACTATAGCTGGAGGGAGAATAATCAAGGGTATTAGCCCTATATGAAATGTAAACAGCTTCGTCCAGGATTTGAACTTGGGTTGATGAGTCCATTTCCTACAACTCTAACCATTACACCACACACCTCCATTTTCATATATATAGTTGACCCAAGGCAGAGTGTACAGATACTACACTCTGATCCTAAACAGAAGTGCTAATCTATATGCAAATAATCCTGTTAGAAATAACAGGAACTATTCTGGTATCAAAATAAAAATTAAAGATTAAAAGAATTCTTGAGAAAGTTGCAATATGGGTTTTGAGTCAAAAGCTTAAATAAAGCAAAAGAAATAACAGAAATAAATGTACAATATATTTGAAAAAGAAAATTTGCTTTGTCATAATGAAAAAAAAAAAAAATTTTTTTAAATAAATGAATGGAAAAAAACAACAACAAAAAAACAAAAGCAGTAGCTTAAAGTAAGAATAGAGTTGAAATTTGTTTACTACTGTCTCTATATCACCAACTCATTAACAGTCTATTCTCTAGTTATCAACATTGCCCTCTTTATTATTTGTCGGTATTTTTGAGATGAGGCTTGATGTGAATAATTTTGATTTTTCAGACTGTTGTCCTCATCTTTTATGTATGTATAAACAACATTTCAGATGCTGTATCCTCCGGCCTTCTTCAGGGAATGTTATGTTTATACATACCACAATAAAGATGAGGACAACAGTCTGAAAAATCAACATTATAAACATTGCCCTCTTTGTTATGTAAACTAGTACAAAATAAAAAACGCCCTCCAGGCGATCTAAAAATAGATTTTTGCAACATATTGCCTGAGGGGTGGGAGTAAAAAATTCAATGTCAGCGAGTTTGTACCCTAAGTAAGTAAAATCATCAAATTCATTAAAGGATTAAAAATAAAACAATTTGAAATGTAAACTTTTAAATATGTATTAAATAAAACAAACTATATATAGATATATTACCAGTCATATATTTATTAAAACTTGTTTTAAAAAACAATGAGGACTGTCTAATGTTGCATGTTCAAATTTTGAGTATATTTATTCTATGTTATGACGATTTTGGGTATGTGACGTAAGCAGTGACGTAATTTTTGTTACAGACAAAAACCGGAAGCAAATCTCCATTATTAATAGATATTGTTACCTGGTTAATTACTTATGTACTTCTCATTCTTGTTACTAGAAGTTTTGTCTCTTAGACTTTTTTGCTCAATTCCTAAAAAAATATAACCCTATTCTGACTAAGTGACAATTTCTGGAATAAACTACTAATCTATAAGTTGTTGGGGTGGCCTAAAGTCGGTATCAGCCAATCAGCGAGAGAGTCTATCCCCTTTTCACTAGCGCGAGACCAAGGAGATTGTCTTGCACCTGAGGTGGAGCTCCTTACTTTACTGCACAGATCCCTCTGCTATCATACGCTGAGTTGGCGAGGGCTGGTATCGAACTAGGATCTTGTGGTTCTAGCCAAAACATTCTACTACCGACTGAGCTAACCAGACCCTTAATGGGACTAATCTATACTAAATATATTACCAACATACTGTGACTTGCAATCACTGAAATACTGCTAGTATAATATATCAATGGTAATAAAACTTTTAAATAACAATGTCAGAGAGAAAAAATCATAAAACACCAAAAACAAACAAAAATTACAGTACAGAAATCTTGTTAATGATGTCTCTATAAAAATCTGAATTAAATTTGCCTCAAAACAGTCCGTGTTAATAGTGTGTTTAAAATTCTGGAATGTGGTTTATATATCATAAAAAAAATAAAGGTTTACATAATACATGGTGTACTTAAATTGCATACTGGTTTTAAAAAACCGGGTTTAATAAATTATTACTTGTTGTTTATTGGTCCTAATACCATCATTAGATTTTCCAACGTATAAAATCAATCCTATGAATGATTTTTATATAGAAACCAATTGAATATAATTAAAATAAGAGTAATCTTTTATATATATTCTTATTTAATCATTAGTCTTTCTAATTCATATATTTCATTGCATTAAAACTTAAATACTTCCACAGGGCGTATATTCTTTCTAGTTCTTATAATAATAGACAAATCTGTTTTGACTGTTTATTAGGTGAGAAATTTCAGAGTCCGATCACAGCAAAAAGAAACTGTTCTAATGACATTGTTAAAATCATTTTAGCATCGACTCTTCCAACTTTGTGTTTCATTTCTCCAAGGAAGTGGGAGATGTGGAAGTCGGTGTTGTTAAACAGAGATCAAAGAAATCATTTCCAAGGTTACACACTAATTTGAACAATTTGAAAAGGAAATTAGTACTAATAACAATAGCAAGTGAAATGAAAAAGAAAAATCAATGTGAGGTATAAAAATTAATCAAATAAATCAATAAATCCAGTTAAAAAAAAGGGAGGGAAAACTAAACACATCCATTGTTTCCATTCATGCCACCAGTTTTTTCATTTGATACTGTTTTTAATAAAATAAACTTAGTAGAGTGACTATTGTCGGTATACAGCCTGAACAGCTAGGGAGTCTATCTCTTTTTGCTATTACTAGACAGGGAGTTTGTTTTGCTGAGGTGGAGTGCCAACCAACCGTCAGCTCCCACTTTACCATCTTCTAATCCAACCAGTTTCATTTGATACTTTATTTAATAAAAATAAACTTAGTAGAGTGACTATTGTCGGTATAAGCTGAACAGCTCGGGAGTCTATCCTCCAGCTTTTTGCTATTCCTAGACCAGCTAGGGAGTCTATCTCCTTTTTGCTATTCCTAGACCAGCTAGGGAGTCTATCTCCTTTTTGCTATTCCTAGACCAGCTAGGGAGTCTATCTCCTTTTTGCTATTACTAGACCAGCTAGGGAGTCATCTCCTTTTTGCTATTACTAGACCAGCTATGGGAGTCTATCTCTTTTTGCTATTACTAACCAGCTAGGGAGTCTATCTCCTTTTGCTATTACTAGACAGCTAGGAGATCTATCTCCCTTTTGCTATTGCAGACCAGCTAGGGAGTCTATCTCCTTTGCTATTACTATGAGCAGCTAGGGAGTCTATCTCCCTTTTGCTATTCCTAAGAGAGCATCTAGAGTCTATCTCCCTTTTGCTATTACTAGAGCAGCTAGGGAGTCTATTCCCTTTTGCTTATTACTAGACGCAGCTAGGGAGTCTATCTCCCTTTTGCTATTACTAGAACAGCTAGGAAGTCTATCTCCTTTTTGCCATTACTCCACCAGGGAGTCATCTCCTTTTTGCTATTAACTAGAACCACTAGGGAGTCTATCTCCTTTTGCTATTACTTAGGGAGTCTATCTCCTTTTGTTATTACTAACCAGCTAGGGAGTCTATCTCCTTTTTGCCTATTACTAACCAGCTAGGGAGTCTATCTCCTTTTTGCTATTATACCAGCTAGGGAGTCTATCTCCTTTTGCTATTACTAGAGCAGCTAGGGAGTCTATCTCCTTTTGCTATTACTAGAGCAGCTAGGGAGTCTATCTCCCTTTGCTATTACTGAGCACTAGGGAGTCTTATCTCCTTTTGTATTATAGAGCAGCTAGGGAGTCTATCTCCCTTTTGCTATACTAGAGCAGCTAGGAGTCTACTCCTCCTTTGCTATTACTGCCACTAGGAAGTCTATCTCCTTTTGCTATTACTACGACAGCTAGGGAGTCTATCTCCTTTTTGTATTATTAGACCAGCTAGGGAGTCTACTCCTTTTTTGCTATTACAAAAACCAGGCTAGGGAGTCTATCTCCTTTTTGTTATTACTAAACGCCTAGGGAGTCTATCTCTTTTTGCTATTACTAGACGGTAGATTGTTTTTGCTGAGGTGGAGCACCACACCTACCGTCAGCTCCCCACTTTACCGCACAGATGAGATTCCCCCCAATATGTGCTACTCATGCACTGAGTTGGCAGGGACTGGTATCAAACCAGGAACCTTGGAATTTCTAGTGAGTGCTCTACCGACTGAACAATCCGGGCCCCTTACTAAATAATGATCCCAAATGCAAGAATAGAGAAATTGTCAATTTGGATATAACCAAAAGAAGCTTAACTCTTTTGTTATTTTAAACCTCTCACAGCAGCTCTCCCACCAGGAACTGTTTCTACGTATATACACCCAAATGACAATTTCTCTATTCTTGCATTTTGGGATCATTATTTAGTAAGAGGGCCGCGGATTAAGTTCAGTCGGTAGAGACTCACCTAGAAATTCCACGGTCCTGGGTTTGATACCATCCTGCCAACTCAGTGCATGAGTAGCACATATTGGGTGAATCTCATCTTGCGGTAAGTGGGGAAGCTGAGGTAGTGTGGTGCTCCACCTCAGCAAAAAACAATCTACCTGGTCTAGTAAAGAAAAAGGAGATGACCCCTAGCTGGTTTGTAATAACAAAAGAGATAAGACTCCTAGGCTGTTTAGTAATAGCAAAAGGATATAGACTCCTAGCTTGGTCAGTAATAGCAAAAGAGAGAGTAGACTCCCTAGCTGGTCTAGTAATAGCAAAAGGAGATGACTTCTAGCTGGTCTAGATAGCAAAAGGAGATAGACTTCCTAGCTGCTCTAGTAATGCCAAAAGGGAATAGACTCCCTAGCTGCTCTGAAAGCAAAAGTGAAGGAGATAGACTCCTAGCTGCTTAGTAAATAGTTAAAAGGAGATATGACTCCCTAGCTGCTCTAGTAATAGCAAAAGGGAGATAGACTCCTAGCTGCTCTAGTAATAGCAAAAGGGAGATAGACTCCCTAGCTGGCTCAAGGAGATAGACTCCCTAGCTGGTCTAGTAGCAAAAAAGGAGATAGACTCCCTAGCTGTTTAGTAATAACAAAAGGAGATAGACTCCCACTGTTTTAGTAATAGCAAAAGGAGATAGAACTCCTAGCTGGTCTAGTAATAGCAAAAGGAGATAGACTCCTAAGCTGGTCTAGTAATAGCAAACGGGATAGACTTCCTAGCTGGCTGATATAGCTAACCCCTAGCTGCTCTATAATAGCAAAGGGAGATAGACTCCCTAGCTGCTCTAGTATGCAAGGAGCTAGACTCCCTAGCTGCTCTAGTAATAGCAAAAGGGATGACTCCCTGCTGCTCTAAGTAAATTACAAAAGGGAGATAGACTCCTAGCTCTCTAGTAATCAGCAAGGAGATAGACTCCTAGCTGGTCTAGTAATAGCAAGGGAGATAGACTCCCTAAGCTGGTCTAGTATAGCAAAAAGGAGATAGACTCCCTAGCTGGTCTAGTAATAGAAAAGGAGATAGACTCCCTAGCTGGTCTAGTAATAGCAATGAGGTCAAAGAAAAAGGATAGACTCTAGCTGGTCTAGGAATAGCAAAAGGAGTAGACTCCTAGCTGGTCTAGAGGAATAGCAAAAGGAGATGACTCCCTAGCTGGTCTAGGAATAGCAAAAGGAGATAGACTCCCGCTGTTCAGCTTATACGACATAGGTCACTCTACTAAGTTTATTTTTATTAAATAAAGTATCAAATGAAAACTGGTGGATGAAGATGGTAAGTGGGGGAGCTGACGTTGTGTGGCACTCCACCTCAGCAAAAACTCCCTGGTCTAGTAATAGCAAAAGGAGAATAGACTCCTAGCTGTTCAGCTTAATACGACAATAGGCACTCTACTAAGTTTATTTTTATTATTAAATAAAAGTATCAAATGAAAACTGGTGGATGAAGATGGAACAATGGATGTGTTTAGTTTTCCCTCCTTTTTTAACTGGATTATTTTTATTTTGATTAATTTTTATACCTCACATTTGATTTTTCTTTTTTCATTACTTGGCTATTGTTATTAGTACTAATTTCCTTTTCAAATTGTTCAAAAATTAGTTGTGTACCTTGGAATGATTTCTTTGATCTCTGTTATAAACAACACCGGACTCTCCCATCTCCCATTCCTTGGAGAAATGAACACAAGTTGGAAAGAGTCGATGCTAAAATTGATTTTACAATGTCATTAAGAACAGTTTCTTTTTGCTGTGATCGGACTCTGAAATTCTCACCTAATAAACAGTCAAACGATTTGTCTATTATATAAGAACTAGAAAAATATACGCCTCGGGTGAAGTATTTAAGTTTTAATGCAATGAATATATTGAATTAGAAAGACTAATGAAATTAAATAAGAATATATATAAAAGATTACTCTTATTTAATTATATTTCAATTGGTTTTCTATATAAAATCATTCATAGGATTGATTTTTTATACGTTGGAAATCTAATGATGGTATTAGGGGACCAATAAACAAGTAATAATTTTTAAACCCGGTTTTGTTAAAACCAGTATGCAATTTAAGTACACCATGTATTATGTAAACCTTTATTTTTTAGTGATATATAAACCACATTCCAGAATTTTAAAACACTATTAACACGGACTGTTTTGAGGCAAATTTAATTCAGATTTTATAGAGACATCATTAACAAGATTTCTGTACTGTATTTTTTTTGTTTGTTTTTGGTGTTTTATTGATTTTTTTTTCTCTCTGACATTGTTATTTAAAAGTTTATTACCATTGATATATTTCTAGCAGTATTTTCAGTGATTGCAAGTCAACAGTATGTTGGTAATATATTTAGTATAGATTAGTCCATTAAGGGGTCTGGGTTAGCTCAGTCGGTAGAATGTTTGGCTAGAAACACAAGATCCTAGTTCGATACCACCTCGCCAACTCAGCGTATGAGTAGCAGAGGGATCTGTGCAGTAAAGTAAGGAGCTCCCCTCAGGTGCAAAGACAATCTCCTTGGTCTCGCGCTAGTGAAAAGGGGATAGACTCTCTCGCTGATTGGCTGATACCGACTTAGCACCCAACAACTTATAGATTAGTAGTTTATTCCAGAAATTGTCACTTAGTCAGAATAGGTTATATTTATTTTAGGAATTGAGCAAAAGTCTAAGAGACAAATTCTAGTAACAAGAATGAGAAGTACATAAGTAATTAACCAGGTAACAATATCTATTAATAATGGAGATTTGCTTCCGGTTTTTGTCTGTAACAAAAATTACGTCACTGCTTACGTCACATACCAAAATCGTCATAACATAGATAAAATATACTCAAAATTTGAAACATGCAACATTAGACAGTCCTCATTGTTTTTTAAAACAGTTTTAATAAATATATGACTGGTATTATATATCTATATATAGTTTGTTTTATTTTAATACATATTTAAAGTTTACATTCAAATTGTTTTATTTTTAATCTTTAATGAATTTGATGATTTTACTTACTTAGGGTACAAACTCGCTGACATTGAATTTTTTACTCCCACCCTCAGGCAATATGTTGCAAAAATCTATTTTTAGATCGCCTGGAGGGCGTTTTTTATTTTGTACTAGTTTACATAACAAAGAGGGCAATGTTTATTAATGTTGATTTTTCAGACTGGTTGTCCTCATCTTTATTGTGGTATGTATACATAACATTCCTGAAGAAGGCGGAGGATACAGCATCTGAAATGTTGTTTATACATACATAAAAGATGAGGACAACAGTCTGAAAAATCAAAATTATTCACATCAAGCCTCATCTCAAAAATACCGACAAATAATAAAGAGGGCAATGTTGATAACTAGAGAATAGACTGTTAATGAGTTGGTGATATAGAGACATAGTAAACAAATTTCAACTCTATTCTTATTTAAGCTACTGCTTTTTTTTTTGTTGTTGTTTTTTTATTCATTTATTTAAAAAAATTTTTTTTTTTTTCATTATGACAAAGCAAATTTTCTTTTTCAAATTAATTGTACATTTATTTCTGTTATTTCTTTGCTTTATTTAAGCTTTTGACTAAACCCCATATTGCAACTTTCTCAAGATTCTTTTAATCTTTAATTTTTATTTTGATACCAAGATAGTTCTGTTATTTCTAACAGGATTATTTGCATATAGTTAGCACTTCTGTTTAGGATAGAGTGTAGTATCTGTACATCTGCCTTGGTCAACTATATATATGAAATGGAGGTGTGTGGTGTAATGGTTAGAGTTGTAGGAAATGGACTCATCAACCCCCAAGTTCAAATCCTGGACAAGCTGTTTACATTTCATATAGGGCTAATACCTTGATTATTCTCCTCCAGCTATAGTTAAATTGTAGGTCAGACTGGGCTCTTTAACATGGTTAGGCAACTGGTCTGGGAGAAGGAACTCTGATTTCAAACCTGTTGAACTCTGGTTAATTAATTGACCTTGTGTCACTTCTTGCTTTTTGCAGAGGTTGTTGTGTGTGTGTATATAGTATATATATTATATAATATATATATAATATATATATATATAAGTTTGCATAAAAGTGCTCGATTCTATTATTGTGGAGTATGTTAAAACCTAAAGAATATTTAATTATGATGTTATTTCAAGTTTCATGTGTTTGAGCACAATCATCAATTTGTGTGTGTTGTGTATATATAATGTTGTGTGTGTGTGTGTATATATATATATATATGTGTGTGTGTGTGTGTGTGATAATATATATTATATTATGTGTGTGTGTGTGTGTGTGGTGTGTGTATATATATAGTATATATATATAATATATATATTATATGATAGAGAGAAGAGAGAGAGGATGAAAATGATATTTACAAATTATAATTAATATTTTATATAGCTTCCAATTGATAAAATTGCATATGTGTTTAGCACAGTATAATATATATGCACTTTGTCTAGGATCAAAGCTTCTGTATAAATTCAATTGATATATAAAATAAAATGAATTTACAAAATTCTAATTGGACTTAGAATTAATAATACAACTATAAATCCAAACATGATGTTGGCCTATACAACCTCATTCTCATTACTCACGTGTAAGACTTGGTTGTTAATCACTACAAAATGTTTTGGGTGTGTCTTAGAAAATGGCTAATAATGCCTTGCGTTGCATACAACAGGATTTCTTCTTAGCTGTCAAGGTCAAGTTGCATGATCGATATCTCTCAAATAAGTGACAATTATTCAAGTTGTAGCCATATCAGTGCTACTCTATGGCTACACCACTTGGACTCTAACGAAATGCTTAGAGAAAAGCTAGATGGGAACTGTACAAAGGATTTGTGTACTATCTTGAACAATTCTTTGAAGCACAGAGCAAATATGGACTAATTCTTCTCTAATTTATTAATTTAAAAAAAAAACACACAAAACAAACTACCAGTTGTAATTACATACCTTTATAGGCACTAAAATAATAAGAAAGAAGACAACACTTTTATGATATACACATCTTTATCACCATTTTTTTTTCATTGGAATGGTAATAGGTGAAAGACATTTGAGATATATCAATCTCTCCTTCCAATCTTCAAACATAAATTTGGTCAAAGAACACAGGAGTGGCACTAATTATGAGGGTGTGTATTGCACAAAACGCACCAACTCTTGGGATTTTTATTGGGTCTGTGTTGTATATTCACAGTGGCTAATAATATTTTGACTATAACAACCAAGATAAGTACACTAATCTAAGTACTCAATGTATATTAATGATAATAATTCTATTCAAACCAAAAAAATAAGCAATGTCATTATTTATCCTCATATTAAAGATAATATTTTGGTTATACTTGGTGCATTTATTTTATAAACTGCAACAGGATATAGGTGTATATTTGTCTGTATTCATGAGATGAGGCTTGATATGAATAATTTTGATATTTCAGCTGTTGTCCTCATCTTTATTGTTGTATGTATAAACACACTTTCAGGCACTGTATCCCTGGATTCTATTTAGGTGTTATTTTTTAAATTAATTTTAATTATTATAAATAATTAAAAACAAACACCTAAACTGATTTTTACAGGGGCGTGAACATTGTATTATACAACACAATAAATATGAGGAAACAGTCTGAAATATCAAAATTAAAGATATAGTCAGTTCCTTTTAATGGATTGTATTTTTCATTCTCTACAAAAAAAGTATCCAAAAGTATTAATCAGGTCAATCACTTCAAGTGGGCTTCACATGACTAATAATAAATAACCTATTTTATTGTTGGAATGACATTTGTCACTTGGCCAGTTTTATTACACTATCCGGATTTTAATTCACATTTTCTGCATTCTGAGTAAGGAGAGGAAAACAAAAAAAATCATTTTATACATTTCATTTAAAAAAAAAAAAAATTTAATAAATGTTAAAATTCATCTTGGCAATCTAAGTTCAAATAACAAACCTTAAAATTGACTATTAATTTGAGATTTACTTTTAATATAGAATAGAAATAAAATAGATAAATCTTTTTCACTTGCAGAAAAAATTCTATTAAAATCAATAAAGCTAAGGAGAACATAAAGGGGAGTCCCTTTGCATAATGGTGAGTTTGAACTCCAGTTGTGCTATAATGTTCACTTTTACACTAATACCTTTGGGAAAGGTATGAACCCCCTCATCCCCAGCTATGGATTAAATTGTACTGCTACTTGGCTTGTTACTTTATAGCAAACAATGCCAAAAGATACTTAGTTAACCCAACACAAGTCTCATTCTTCTAAATATTGTAAAAGCAGAGGTTGCTTTTTTTTTTTTCATCACTAAAGTCAAATGATGCTCATATTTCTTCTCCTCTTTTTCTTTTCTCTTCTTTCCTCTCTCTTTCTTTCTTCTTTCTCTTTCTTTCTTTCTCTCTTTCCTTTCTTCTCTCTTCTCTTTCTTTCTCTCTCTTCTCTTTCTCTCTTTTCTCTCTCTCTTTCTTCTCTCTTTCTTTCTCTCTTTCTCTCTCTCTTTCTCTTCTCTCTTCTCTCCTTTCTCTACTCTCTCTCTTCCTCCTCTCTCTCTCTTTCCCTCCTCTCTCTCTCTCTTCCTCTCCTCTTTCTCTCTCCCTCTCTCTCACAAAGTTTTGCTTTATATGCTTCAACAAAGTGTCACTTTCATTCTGGTTCTCCTAATGGATGTATCTGAATGTCTTATTCCTCACCTTGAATGAATCTTTTATGTTTATGTTAACTTTTATGTATATGATAACTGTTTGCTTATCAAATTCATAGACTAAACCGGTAACCCCACATATTTTGTCTGGTGTGGAGGATGGCTAGACACCCTGAAGAACGAAAAAACAGACCTATAAAAGTCCGGAGGAAACTCTTTGCTCAACAGCCACCTAGCACAGTATTTCTAAGTTCAACCCCTTCTCATTGCAGCAAGGCCATGTAAACTTGGTAGTTTTGTAGGGTCACCCAAGGTGGACCCAGTGGTATAAGGGCACAACCCAGTCAAAGAGCTCTGATAAAAATCCAAAGGGTGTTTCCATATTGTCAGGAATAAACAGCTTTTGGTTTACTTGTCACTTCATCTGTGGCAAACAGGAGCATCTCCTTCCCCCGACCGGTAAATGCATGTGGGTTTTGGTGGCTGCTTGTGAGTTTCCTATTCCTTGTTACTCCTTCCATGAATTCACCACAGGTAAATTCATTGGATGGAGCCAACTCAACTGACCCAGGTGAATACCGTCACAGAACAGAATATAATAACATGCATATTCAAAGCAATAGTAATATTAAGGACCTCCCCCAACCTGTGCATGTGTGTGAATCGTATTACAAATGGCTGCTTCTTACATGTATTTTCACTTGAACATTCCACATTCAATACCGTTTATTCAAACAAACCACAGCTGTGTACACTATAAAACAAATAACATTCCCATTTAAGTTATCTACACATAAATCTTTGTATGTCAGCAAAACAAAATGTTTACATAATAGGTGTCACAAGTAATTTTCAAATAACTTTTATGCTCTATAAGAGTAACCGTCTACAGAGTGCCTGTTATCAGCAGAACAGTGAGTGAGTCTATCCCCTTTTTCACAAGTGGAATTTTTTTTTTTTTCTGAGGTGAAGTACAACATTTACCATCAGCTCCTAGTGCTTATCATACAGATTAGATTACCCCAAAGCTGTGCTAGTCATGTGCTGAGTTGGCAAGGACCAGTATCAGCTGAACAGTGAGTCTATCCCCTTTTTCACTAGTGTAGACAGGGAAATAATTTTTTGGATTTTGCTGAGGTGGGATGCCACATACTTTTGTTCATTGTTCATTTATGTCTTGGTAAACACAGCTTCAGTCTCAATACTTTTTGAACAAACCTCATAATTTAAAAAAAAATTTAAAAAAACTGTCTTGGTAAAAACAGTTTCAGTCTCAATACTTTTTTGCACCACCTCATATTTTGAAGAAAATTGGTATTTCATTCATTGTTCATTGTTTTGGTAAATCAGCTTCAGTCTCAATATTTTTTCAACACACCTGATCTGTTTTTTTCTCAAAATCAGCAACATTTGAAAACATTATACATTTTGTATGATAAATGTTCATTTATTTTCTTTAGATAAACACAATGATAAATAAATAAATAAAAAATCCATTATTAAAGAAATCAAATAACATGGATCATTTTTAGGATCAAGATTTTTTTTTTAAATTCTAAAAATTAAATTTTAGATTTGTTCCATTTACAAAGTATACTAAAAGAAAAAAGTCAACATTGCTTACTCCCCATTTACTCACCAAACTTTGCTGATCTGAAAAATAAATGTGGAGGTTGTTACCAGTTTTGGGGCAGAAAATGAAACAAAGCAATTTATTTTATAAAACTTTCAACAACATCATCTACTATTAAAGATAACAATGGACCCAATTAGAATGAATAACAAAACAGTTATTTTCTAAGTCTGAATGTGCAAGTTAGTCAACCCCTATGAAGTAAGAAAACAAATCTGCCAAAATATAAGAAGAGCTATGATTCAAGATGAAAATAATATTGTGAATAATATTCATTGATGTAGACAAGTTTTTTTGACAACACAATTTTATATAGTGCATAGGCAGACAATCACCTGAAGAGAGAGAGAAAGAAGAGAAAAGACTTGTTAAGCTATGATTATTAATTTTTATGAACATATAACTGCTTACTACTAAATATAGCTGAAAATAGCTTATTTATTGTTGGACTCTTTTTTTCTTTTCACAAGGATATTATAGATATTATGTCAGAGAAAAGTAATGAATTGTAATTGCTTTAATTCGGCCCTTTTCTAATTGTAAAACAAAAATGTTGCTTGATTGTTTTTGTGCTAAAACTTTGTCCTCTCTTTCTGACTCAGATTCTATCTCTTTTTCTTTCATCTCTCTCTCTTCCCTTCTCTTATTCTGCTCTCTCTCTATATATATAATCTTTCTTCTTTCACTTTCTTTCTCTATAGCTCTCTTTCTCTATATCTCTCTTTCTCTCTCTTCTCTCTTCTTTTTTTAAATTGACTTTTAAGATATTGAAATAATGGTGTTTTTTATTTAATTTTACTGAAGCCAAATTGGACATTTCAAAAATATGGGCTGAGAGATTCAATTTTCAGCAAAAGTTTTATTCATTTATTTATTAAAATTTTCTTTCATTCATTTTTTTCCACATTATTGTCTGGCTTGAAATGATAATATTTATGTATAATTTATTACAGCAAGATAACCTGGTTTTTCCCAGAGCAAAAGACTTGTATGTTCATAATTAAAAGATTGCCTTTGTTCTTCTATTAATCAAATGCTTCCACCTATGAATCTGCAAAAGTTTTTTGTTTCTTATTATTTTTTTTTTTGGGGGGGGGGGATAAGGATTGAAAAATCTTAGTCGCATCTATGGGTTAAATAGAAAAAAATGAGTTTTTAAAAAAATGGTTTTAAAAAAAGAGTTTTTTTAATTGAGATTACACATCAGAATGAATAAACAAAACATATTTGGCATAAACTTAACCCAGCAAGGGTTGACATGT